>NW_019091392.1:441975-459978 GCF_001949145.1 Acanthaster planci | reverse complement strand
TTTGGGTGCTTTGCAATGCCCGTCATTATGCAAAGGCCCAGAAAGGCCTTCAGTTCTCTAGTGTTCAGATCAGTCCATGATGGCATGTGCGCCGATGCCGTAGCGGGCCTCTGCACGGCATACCGGTTGCTCTCTTGCACTATTTTGTTATAACGAGAACGTCGTCAAAAAACAGTTCAAAGGCTTCACTGCAGGTCGAGCTGCGATGCAGGCGGGGATCGACGGCACCACCATTACCAGTGAAGCCGTACTTCAGCGGTGTACTGTCTTCATCTGTCCACCGGAACGGTGCGGCACTGCTGCTGGTCGATGCGGCGGCTGTGTACGGGACTGTCTCTTGCGCTTGGCATATACCGCCAAGGGTACATCACTGTCAATTTCTGTACTTGACTGTACTTGAGCAGGTGACGGCTGTGATGAAAAAGACGAAGAAACTTCATCTGAACTCGCTTTCGCTGGAAGAACTGGACTCTCCGGATATAACTTCAGCCATGTTGTCTGTACTCTGATAACACGATACCCAGTATGAACGCACGTGAACACTGCACGGCTTTTTTATTCTCAAGCAGCGAGGGCCGTGCCCTGTCAGTCAACGTGGCAAGGGCCAGCAGCGCCCGGGCCGGGTCATTCATGGGACGCAGGTGCATAATGAGCCCGCACAGCCCACGCTTTGTCTTCGGTGCAGTGCAGCAATAATCCCCTGCGAGCGCCCGGCAGCACGAACAAATGCGCTCTGCAAAACAATACACGGATTACCTCCGCTTATTGCAGGCTCTGCGCTGAAAGAATACAGGGATTGATTGGCAGTGCCCAGCAGCTCTCAGGAGCTCGTACTTTTATTCAAGGCTTTGATAAGTTCGGTCACCCCGGTTATAAAAAAAGTCACAATTCACCGGCCAATGATGGCCTAAACTTTTTAACTGACAGCCCCAAACTTTTTAAGAAACGCCCAGCAACTTTTTTTTTTATAGTTAAGTTCCGATTTCGGAGTCCCCGGCCCTAAATATAAGGCCTATGGCTCCGGTACCGGAGCCCCCGGCATGAAGTGGATAATTGTTGTTGACAGATGAGTTGAGATTTTTACCTTGTTAATTCAACAAATCGAGAAGTCAAGGAAAGACGACTTACATGTGCATTTTAACCACTTGCTGCCAAGGAAACCCCATTTCGAGCACCATGGGTTCATACGCATAGCTGGGTTGCCCGAAATGGGACAAAAGAGCTAATTCCGTGTAACAAAAGACCGTACTCAGTACAAAAGACCTGCTGCTGGGAATTGGCATCATTTTTTCAGCTTGCATTTTTCAAAGGTGCTTGTATTTTTCAAAGGTAGTCCGTCTCTGTTTTTAACCCCTTCGCTATGGAGGGCTAGGACTATGGCACCATTGTGTGAGGATTAGTGCATACCACACATACAGTCTATTCACCATGCAGCTGCTGGTTCAATGGGGCCTGCTGTTGGACAAAGCCTTCCATTCATGGCATGCACAGCCCAGCAGTTGCGGACGAAATAATCCTGCAAATGCCACAGCATTGTGTTAGGATTGGTGCATACCACACATACATGGAACTATGAACTCGGCCTGTGGTAAAGCATGTAAATTCCAGGCTTCGTGCCAGTTAGAAACAAAAGTCCACCTAAAATAATTACTATGGCAAGTTCTCCAATTCCAGACTTTTTTGTTTCTGATCACTTGTTAATAAGAGCTACACGTACCTTTCTTAGTTTTGTATATCACATTTTCAGATGATTGCTGTTTTGAAAGGTAAAATGTATTAGAAGCTTCTCATGCAAAATCAGTTTTAAAAAAATTTACAGTAGGGGAATTTTGGCCAGATTTTTTACTCACACTTCAACATATAAAGATGGTTGTTAAAAATCATGGAAGCCAAAATATCCACCAAAGAATTACAGGGCAGACCGTCATTCACTACGTGTGATTCCAAGTATGTTTCTATACTTAAATTTTTATTTATTAAGCTCTCATAAATAAAATATGTCACATAGAAATGACTCACATTGTTTTTATTTATTGAAAATATGCTGACCGGAACTTTCTTGGGGGATGGTATACTTCGGTCCCAATGGACTCATCTTTAGACACTCAGGGAATCTCTGGTATGGGCCGTCCTTGAGGAGGAGGGTGCCCTCCTCTTCGTTGGAGGGGCACGGCGTCACAAATTGGTGTCGGAAGTGGTTCATCCTCGAAGTTCATTTTGTCTACAGAGAGTTTTTGAGTTCCAGTTTCCTGTGATTTGATTGGTTGATGCATAAGCTACTGTGGGCATCGATAGCATTAGCTTTGGTTTGCATAATATTGGCCGTCATTTACTTTAGGTACATTTGGCTTGTTCATTTAAGAGATAGGAGGTACTTTGGTTGGTTGAGGTCTGCAAGATTTGATCCGCCGTCTGAGTACAAGGTTAAAACAGTAGTATGTGTGGTAGCTCAAGTAAGGGGGACTTGCACAAGTCCCGAATGGAGATTCAGTTGTTGCGGTTGGAAAAAGCTTGCCAATTGGACAGAATCGTGAAATTAGAAGCGGCATTGCAAGATGCTAAGGAAGCTGGATTGAGGCCCTATGGTGGACCTGGTCCACGTGATGTGCAGACGTCATATGAGCATGTGAGAATCGATTCGGATGTTGTATTCCAGCTCCCTTGCCAAGATTTGGCTGGAAACAGGGAGGAGACGTCAGGGTATGGCTCGTTCAGAGCACCAGCGCTGACTGAGTTGAAGATGCCAGAAGTCCATTGCAAGGAAGACGATGGTGGGCGCAGTTTAATTGATCGGGCACCTCCAAGGCAAAAGGCAGCGTCCAGTCCGATAGTCTCTGTGGTACATGGAAGTGGTGTGAACGAGAGTCCATATGTTCTCATGCCAATTGCACCTGATGCGGAGAAGAAGCTCCATAGCGAGCTAATGAGTTTTGCCCTGCATTCGCCAATTGTTAAGACTGACAACGTGCGGGTTGATGAAAAGGCGGGGCCTTGTCCGGTAAACAGGGAGGAGGTTAACAGGGAGAGAGTTGTTGTGTGCAATCCGGTTCGTAAGTGACTTCGTTGTACCACTGATCGCAAGCCCCTCATTGGACAATCATGCCGAGTGAGTGAGTATGGAACAGGAACCAGTCTACCCACGAACTGCTATCACCCCATGTGATAGCGGTTGATAGAAACGTCTTGGTGGACCAACCTTTTTAAGTCAGAAACTTGCTTTAATTGTTATTTTTTTGGGCACATTTTATGGGCTAGTAAAAATCTCTGCGGGCTAGTAAAAATCAAAATTTACTAGCCCGGCGGGCTACTGTCAGAAAAATAAAGGGCAAGCCCTGAGAAATGACAGTATATCACCAGCTACCGAAAGAACAGAGGCCGACTCTGCAGGAGTGTGACACCAGGGTCCGGCAGGTGGATGGTAGCTTGTTGAAAGTATATAGGACTGCTTGGTTAGATTTATGAATCAGGAAGACTGTGCACCCGGTTTAAGCCGCCTTTGCAAATATCGGAACACCAGCTTTGTTGGGAATGGACTGGTTGTCTACAGGGGGCAGTCTGGATTTCAGTAGACTGGAATTATGTGTCAGTGGTGAACAAATTAAGTGTACAGTTGTTGCCGATGCACCATTTGTCGGCAGAGTAGTAGTGACAAGGACTATGGAGATACCGGCTGGGCATGAGACCATTGTGCCGGGAATGGTTGTTTGTCAGTATGAGGAGTTGACAGGAAGCATGATCATGGAACCAGTTGAGTCAGGTGGCCGAATTGCAGAAAAAGATCTGGTGATGGCCAAGTCTGTGATTAACGTACCAGCTGAAGTGGTGCCCATTCGAGTACTGCATGAACCCAAATAAGGAGAAACGTGTCCTGCGTGCGGGAACAGTAGCTGCAACGGTAACACCAGTGGAGGTGAAGACTCCGCCCAAGACAAGATTATGGGACATAAGGCGGCGCTACCCAAGCATTTGACCGAATTGTACAATCGAAGTCGTAGAAATTTGGCCCCACATGACCATGCGAAATTGAGAGGGTGTCTGATGGAGTTTCAGGATGTGTTTTCAAAGGGTGACGACAATATAGGCAGAACTGATATAGTTAAGCACAGCATCAACACTGGTGGTGCTAGACCAGTAAGTCAGAAGCCTAGGAGGCATCCCGTGGTTAACCAACAAGAGATCAGTCGCCAAGTGGAAGACTCGAAGAGGCGCGGCTTAATTGAACCCTCAGATAGTCCGTGGGAGGCTAACTTTATGTTAGTAAAGACGAAAGACTGGACGAAACGATTGCGCATCGACTATAGAGGACTGAATGCGGTGACAATAAAGGATGCCTATCCTGTGCCAAGAATTGATGAGACGCTAGATGCGTTAGAGGGTGCTCGATGGTTTTCAACCCTCGACCTCGCCTCAGGGTACCGGCAGGTTGCCTTGGATAAGGATGCACAACAGAAGTCAAGTTTTGTGGTACGGAATGGGCTGTATCGTTGGAAGGTAATGCCATTCGGGTTAGCCAGCACACTGGCTATGTTCGAGCGGCTGATGGAGAAAGTGTTGTCAGGGTTGCAGTGGGAGATCTTATTGATGTATCTTGATGACGTCATTGTCTTTTGCAGAACAGTAGAAGAGAAGTTGGAGTGACTCCGAACAGTTCAGGAATACTGGGCTTAAATTAAAGCCCAGCATGTGTGACCTGTTTCAGAGGTCAGTAAACTACCTTGGCCACATTGTGTCGGCTGAGGGCGTAGCAACCGATCCGGCTAAGGTTAAGGCAGTTGCTGATTGGCTGGTCCCGAAGAACGTAAAGGAGGTGAGTTTCTTGGGCCTTGCCTCTCTTACCACAGATTCATTAACGACTTTGCTAGCATCGCCAGCCCGCTGCATACCTTGACGTCAAAGTCAAAAGAATTCATTTGGAGCGAGTCTTGTGATAAGGCATTCCACTGGCTGAAACAGTGTTTGCTAAGGGCCCCAGTATTGGCCTACCCGTTGCCAAATAGCGAGTATATCCTGGGTACAGATGCGAGTTAAGAGGGCATTGGAGCCGTACAATGTACTGTCGCAGGTGCATGACGGTGTCAAGAAAGTTTTGGCTTTTGCAAGCCAGAAGCTGAACAAAGCTGAGAGAAACTACTGCATCACTCAAAGAGAACTGCTCGCTGTACTTACATATTTGAAGTACTTCTGCCAGTACCTTTACAGTCTAAAGGTCAAAGTGCGGACGGACCATTCTTCTCTGGTATGGTTAAGGAACTCAAAAGAACCCCGAAGGACAACTTGCACGATGGTTGGAAATTGTGTCAGAGTATGACGTCACAATCCAGCACCATCCGCGTGCCAAGCATCAGAATGCTGATAGCCTGTCTAGACGACCTTGTAAACAGTGCGATCATTGTAATGCACAAGATGATTCTGATGGTGACAATGCTGGTAATGATGCTACTATTACTATGGAAGATGAGATCGAGGCCCGAGTTGCTGTGTTGGAACCTGCTGTTAGCAGCGAAGGAATTGGAAACACCCAAATGGCGGATGAGTCAATGAAGTGAATATTAATTGCCAAAAGTGAGGGGAAGGATTGCCCTTCTTGGGATAAAGTAGCCCACAGGTCCCCGGCAAGTAAGACATATTGGTCTTACTGGGACCAGTTACAGAGACGGTGTGTTATACCAACTGTGGGAGTCTAATGATGGTAGTTCAGTTCAATGGGGGTTGCTGGTTCCTGAGATGTTCAGACGCGAGTTTGTAGAAGAATTGCATGGTAGGAAGTTAAGAGGCCATCTTGGCCTGAAGAAAACCCTGGCCCATGTGAAGCAGCGATACTTCTGGTCAGGTATGAGTGCTGATGTAAGAGCATACATCTGGAAATGTGATCAATGCGCAAGGAAGAAGCCACCCCCCGGAGAGCGCCCTTGCAACGGTATAATGTTAGAGGAACGATGGATAGAGTGGCATTAGACTTAGGGACAGGATCAAAGCTGCAGAGACCGTTCACACGCGTGCAAACGCCAGGAATGCATTCTTTGTTCAAGCTCCTCCTCTTTGCACACGTGAGAAAGGCTGTCCCGTTCCCTTGCGTTCCTCTACAACAAAAGACCCTTCACGGTCTGTGCACACAGCAAGATGTTGTGGCCCCCATGGTGGCACAAAACCTATGCGAAAAAAAAGTCCCCGAAACAAGAATGGTGTTCTAACAATTACTGTCCATGGATAGGAAATAAAATTCTGGGCGAACAGCGAAAGGCGGGGAAAATTAAATGTTGGGCCACTGTTCTGCTTAAGACATTTCTTTTTAATTCTCTGAAGTAGAGCACTTCAGCACTGCATTCCACAAAGTAATACTTTGCTTCTTATCAACTAAAAATTTACATTGTATAACGTTTTGAGAGGTGTTTCTTATCCAGTAGAAACATCTTTCCAGCTTTTGAGGTTTGCTTATGATGTCAGCACTTTTCGCACTAGAATTAGGGGAAGCATTTTGAGCCCTACCAATCGCATTATTTTCATTCCAGGTTGTATCCCTTTCTACGTTCACAAATTTATTTTACCATGTCAGAGTTTTGTCATTGAAATCTAGGCCAAAACATTTCTTTAATTTTAAGCACCTCTAACAAAAAGAATATTCCTGCCTTTGCACATTAAAAAAAAACAGTTCAACAATACTTGTGCTTCACAGATTTTACGGGTCGGAATTACTGTTTAATTTGCTAAATGTTTAGCACCTTTTCAATTTGCCATTTAACCCTTTGACCAACCCCGCATGTCAGCTCTGTTTCCGCCCAACAAGTGAGTTTTTAATGCACGTACATGATGTAGCTCAACAATAATACATTTGTGGTTGTCCGAGTGTATGCGGGTGTGCTGTTTTTGACGACATAGGACTAGGCTTGGGCGGTATTGCCTTTTGCGATACCGCGGTATCCATGAAAAAATACCGCGGTATTTACTAATACCGCGGTATTCGTTGCAGAAGGCAATGACGTCATCAAATAGCAGCGGCGATGCTGGCATTCAAAGGCAAACCACAAACAACACTAGGGGCCAGCATAAAAAAGGGTTTTTAACGACACAAAACCCCCTAAACTTAATAACTATTATAATTTATATGTCCATTTGATGTCAAATAAAAATTATTTTTTAAAAAGAGGACGGCGTTTTAAATACTGATTTTGTTGCTCCGCGATTCCTTTATCTGTGTGGTCACTCGTACATGTTTTATTCCTCCATGCTCGTACGGTGTCAAAATCTGCACATGTGCTGCAGTCAAGTTGGTACTCGCTGAGACAGTGCGTTATTGTAATGATTACATGCGGGTCACCAGTGGCTGCTCCTTTTAGCTGTGCCCTAACACTGCGCGTGTGCAATGGTAAGGTGGCTTTCAGAAAACTCTGCGACGCGGCAGTCGACTCTTATTACGAAATCGGTTGTAACAAAATTCCGATTACACGACAAATCTGTGGTCCCGGTGAAAACGTGCATATTTGTATGGGGAGAAAATATGTTACAGCGAAATAGCATTGTACAAAATTCCTGGTTCAATGAAAGGTTTTCGTGACTCCGTTGCCTGAAAAACCATTCTTGACGACCCATTCATAAAGCATTTGCGAATCACGGTGGTGAAAACACGTGCGCGGTGCAACACACTGGTTCCCGCCGGGCCGAACCGTTGCCAATGAAGGCATGATGGAAATGCGGCAAGCAGTCAATGTACAGATTCTGCCAAAAAGGGTCGTACGTTCCACTACATCGAATGCAGCTCTATAGTTGCAAGTCGAAAGACAGTGCCGTCACAAATTTTTCCGCAGGTTCATTCACAAAAAAGAAAAAATGATCTCATGTCTATGTTTGTGTTTTCTGTGTTTAGGAATTTAATTTGAAGTTGTGCTGCTTGTACTCAAGCGAGCGTGCTTCCACAAAATTTCCATTCGTGCAACACAAGGCTTATCGCACGCACGCTTACAACGCGATATACAGACATCGGTTGCCAGATTCCTGTCGTCATGACACGCACAGTGCACGATTAAAAAATCCATGATATTTTACATTCATTACACAATTAAACGCCAAAACAAAATTTCCCATCCCATTTCCGATAAAATACGCCCCAAATAAGTTCACATGACTTTTCTGGTATCTCAAGATTCCAAATAATCGCCCAACACTGAATTATTCATATTGCTGCAAAGAGATCTAGCGTGCCCGCCAATGAGACTGAGTGCTTTCATGACGTACATTTGGCAAGACACAGCTATCCAATCGCAGTACTCGTTCATGACATTCTGCTTCTTCAGCGACCATCTCGCGCGAGGGCGACTGCGCCGCAGTGGGCAAGTGATCTCGGACTACCAATCAATCGTGTCATGCAGCTTGTATCAAAAATCAAAAGAGAGGCGAAAAATTAAACAAAAAATGTCTCTCCGTGACACAATTTGTGTTGGAAAGACTACTTACATGGATGGGGGCTTTAGTTGATGAGCCTTCAAATTCTTGCTGGTACATCCAGGCCTACATATGCATTCAGGTTAGTTGCTGTTGGCTTTGTCGTCATCCATGGCGATTGAAAGTATTTTAAAAATCCCTGGATCAATGCTTTCACATGTATTTGCTTTTTAAATTTCACATGCACATTAAACATGTTGTCCTATGGCAGTGAGGTTTATTATTCTAAACACATCACAATGTATTTGATTAATCATAACCTTTCTGATCAACCGTTGCACGTTGTCCTAATTTTATATTCTGGAAAAACTGAAATACAAGCAGTGACAAGTGAAGAATCGAAGGAATGTGAGAACAAAAAAAAGATTGTTGATTGCCATGGATGTCGAACAGATGCAGATTTATGGAATCATTTTATAGTTTATAACACACATTCCTGGCTTTCGGTTAGATAGATTTGTATACATGTTGTATACAAAGGACAAAAAAGACCCAAAGAGAGCACAAGGCTAGCACAAGCAGCGTTCGCATTTTCTGATCCGCCAATAAAAATCTTCGGAAAATAAAGTCCAGTGCGGACACGGAAGACCAACTGTTTTTTTAATTCCCAACCTTGTAGGGCTGTGATACATGTACATGTATACATGTGCCAATGAGTAATACAAGAAGCACTGCCTACAAGCTATTCCAAAACAAATTTGAAGGCGGCGATAGGGAAACAAAACCTTTTGACTGGCAGGTTGGTGGCTGCATGCTGAAGTATCACGTTACGTCTTATCTCTTCACCAAAAGACACAATACAAACCTGATGCTGGATTACTGAAACCACAAAGTATGCAGTCAATGTTGTGGATATAATTGTCTGCTTTCATCTCATGGGGGTTGTGGGAACATTCTGAACAAATTAGCCAGAATACCGCGGTGTTGAAATTCAATACCGAATAAGTCGGTATTCCGGTATTCATGGATTGTTGGTCGGTATTGTTCGGTATTAAAATCAAAACCGCGGTATTCGGTAATACCGAAATACCGCCCAAGCCAACATAGGACTTTCCAAAAAAGAGAGAGATAACGGAGGGGAAGTTGTTGCAGTGGTGATACTGTTTCTTGGCAACAGTGGCATTACTCTGGGACTGCGCAAGTGTATCCTACCAATGGCTGCTTAACTTACAAAGCTTCAACTTAGTAATTGGCTGAGCATTTACGATCAATGTATCTGCCCCCAAGTCTTCCTACCTAGTAGTAGTAGTAGAGCAGCAACTTCAAAGATTGCCTGCCTCTTCAAAGATAGCCTGGGTGACCCAAATACTTAAAAAGATACATTTTTGAACAATACAGCTGTCAATCACTCCTGAGAAGATTTATTTTCCTGCAGAGCTGGGGTGGAATTTTTTATCTTGCGGATTTGCCGAGCCACTTGCAAATAATCATTTAGTCCCAAGGTATTTTTGGTGTATTGGCATCTAAGTCAATTGAAAATCATGATATTAAGTATTAAAACAGCCAAATATTTTTGTTCGATGTTTAGACAAAACAATTCTTGGGAAGGGTGCTTAAGGGTTTAGACTAGACCAGCTCTAAGCCTGAGTTATCGAGAGTTCCTGAAGTGTCGACTTTAGCAGCATCTTTTGAAAATAAAAATTAGCCCAGATTGCATCAATTGAGCTTTGTGAAATCAACTGTTAGTTCCATTTAAATGTCTTGGAAAATCTCTCTAACGGATTTAATGCAAGCGGTCGGATTTAATGCAAGCGGTCGGTTGTCTGCCTAATTTCATTTCCTTTTTACCCGAAAATGCAGCTGTGCCCCTCGTATACATGTAGATGGGGGAAATTATGGAATGTTATGTTCAGTGATGGTACTTTAGTACAGTATAATGGTCAAGTGCTTCGAGGAAAAAAAGTAAATTTTAAAAAAGTATGAAAGCCCATTTTTACTGGATTACTTCACTGGCCAGTCATTATTATTCAGACAAGACAAAAATAAAAGTAGCAAGGGAATAAAATCAGGAGAGTATTCCAAATAAAGTCTCTGAGGAGCTTCCATCCAACCAAAGATTGACACAGCTGACTGACCGTCATGTATTACAATTGTTCCAGTAGACTTGGTTGCATCTTGGTTGCTGCATTTTTATTCGGAGCATCTATCCCAACCCATGAAAATATACAAATTCTTTCCTGTCGTTTTCTGTCCAAACCAAGACCACGCATGGTTTTTTTTCCTTGGACAACAGAAGCCCTCTTGTGTAAAACCATTCGGCCGTTTGATAATATTTACACTAGTAGATGCTGAATAGTAAAAGAAACATTTCATTCATATTAATGGTTTTCTCATGAAATGCTTTTGTTGATTGCTTGAACTTCATAGCATTTGCTAGTTTTTATTCACTGATACGACCCAATGTGTGCGATCGCGAATGATTATTCCTATTCAGCCTAAACTGCCCCAAGTCCTAGAAATTACCAATTATTGCAGCGTGGATTACATTCCTCGTTGGGTGGGCTGTGGAGTAGTTCTTTTGTTCGAATTTTTGGAACAGTCACCAACTGACCAGTAAAAATAAATCATATGGATTGCACAGCTGTAAATAACAAAAACAGACGCACCACATGATGTGAGTGGTGTGAAACGGCACAAACAAGGGTACATTTACAAGTCTATTATGTCTCTCTGTGCTGGTTTCCTTTATTTCCAACATGTGAATAGGCTAGTTGTAAACGGCAACCAATGAAAACATGAACGACTTGTTTCCAGAGAGCGCGAAACTGTACCGCTTGCGTGAATGGCCGGCTAGCCAGCCGGCGGCATGGGCTGTATGGGAGCATGGAGGTATGATGGGAGGTGCCAAGGCATGGCACGGTGTGGCATTACAGATTTAATTTTTAAAATATTGTATTAGCAGCCCAGAGTATAAGCTCCAGGAATATTTTTCAGTGTGAGAATCATACATGTATAAAGCTGCTGTTTACATTCCGGAAAATACAGTAGATTACAGGCTAGGCCTACACTGTAATAGATTCTTAAGGCAGGCGTGTTACTGTTAGGATCAGCTGCAGGTCCAGACCACAGGTCCCCCAACAACCTTTGTGACTTTTCCAAAACGATGAGTCAGTAGTAAAGTGGTTGTTTTTTTTTCTGTGTTTTAGCTTTTTGTAGAATTTGTCTCCAATAAAAAATGCAAATTAGTGCCAGCGCGCCGCGGGGGACTGTGTGTATCATAAAATTTGTTCGTGAACCATTGTTATGCATGCTTTTTACTGGTGCCACATGGCGCCGCACATCGGCCTGCTGCGGGAGGCTGCCGCGCGTGCATGTGCGGCGCAGGCCGGCGGGGACCACGGCACGCTTATAAAAAATAATATGGACGTCACGCCTAAAATGTTATGTTTATATAATTATTTAGGCAATTTTGCATCACACGCTTTCCAAGTCCTTTGGGGCAATACCAAAATCTCGCAGGTCTTTTAATCCTATGTCAGTGGGCTTCATAATCTTCATTCAAAGCCCAAACCTTTGCACACTTGTCAGACCAGGGTAGCACACAGTACTGTATGTCACGTGGCTGGAAATCTCCACTAAAAAACTTATTCTGAGTAGTTCTTTCACCAATTTTCAATTGTTCAAAAATGAAATTATGAAACAAGGACATATTCAAATAATAAAATTATCAACTGATACGCATCTTAAGAATTTCAAAAACTTACAAGGCTGAAACCTCAAAGGTAGTGCTTATCAATACTGACGAGCAATACCGCTGCTCCTTTAATCTTCTGATTATACAGCTAAAGCAGCATTTTGTTTGAGATGCTTCTCCCCCTCCCAACTCGGCTCTTTTGTTGCCAACAACCAGGGGAGACCTGACCTGAAATTGTCCAGAATATTCATGAATGCATTGTATTTATGCCTGGTGTCAAGCCCTGAGTTATCACCAGGCTTAACCCTGAGTTTCTGCTGGTTAAAAGAGAAATTCTCCCCTTATTATGACTTGGTTATAACAGGGATCTTGTATACTGCATTACATGTATCAGTGTACAGACTATAAACACGTATTCATTATAAGCAGGATGTTGTAATAACGCTTCTTTCATGTGTGTGCCTGTAGTATGTACACGTAAGCATTTGGGTGAATTTGTTATTAATCACTTGGTAATTTGGCTCAAATTTCAGGTGGAAGGCATTGGAAGAGACAGAAAGACTTCAGCGTGAACAACTAGAAAGACAAATACAAGACAACAGAGAGAAACTTGATAGTGAAATGGAGATAAGCAGGCACGAGCATCAGACCATGATGATGCGACAAGGTTAAGTTTCTTTCTATTGTGTGGTGTTACCTAAACAAAAAAGTTTCCTTTTCTGCAGAACTTAGATTTGTGTCTCAAAATGCAAAATCCTGCTTTCATTGCTATGGCCATGGTATTTTTAACCCAGACCCTTCCCGGTTTCCCCATCCATGTGGAGGATTTCAGAGGATTTAGTTTTGACCAAAGATCGTATAGCACCAAAGATTCGAGATGGATAGCTTTGCCTTAAAGTTGTAATCACCATGGGTGCCATTTGAGCAAGCGATACACCTGCGTGGTTTACGGTAATGCTTCGGCGCAGGCTCACCAGGTGCACGTGCCTGCCGCCGCGCCTGCGCCTAAGCAGTAATGTGCATTGCGCAGGCGTATCGCTTGGTCAAATAGCGCCTATGCGATTACAATGTTTTATGTGTGTTTGCGGTGAAGTTCTCCATCTTGCGCGGCTATGCGGCGCTATACGAACTTTGTTTTTGACCAAAATTTGCTGCTGATTTTGAAAGTTTTTATAAAGGGTTTTGAACAATTCGTGTGTTGTCCTTGCTTAGCCATATTGGTAGTTATTGCTCAAAGATTTTGAAGGACTGAGTATACACTTAAACAAGTGGAGGCAGCAGGTATAGAAATAGATGGATGGCCACAAGGGCTACATTGAGTCTCTGGGTACGTATTAAACTGTAGGGCCCAGGGCCCACTGGCCAGTGGCTGTTGACAAAAATTTGGGAAAGATCGTAGAACTGAAAGTCACCAATACCATGTCAGCAGACAGGGTTTTTTTTCATTATACGTGTACATGTATATGTAGTGACATCGGCAAACGGTTTATGATGGACTCAATTATTAATTGGTATTGAATGTAGGTGCTCAAGAAAAAGTTCAGTGTTGGGAAAAACACATTTTATTTTGGAAATTTTCATTTGCATCTCTTTTAAAAATATTTGGTGTGTACATGGACACATCGTCTTACTCTGATGAGCTTCAAAGTGATGATTGTCTTTATTTTGCCATGAACATATCTCTCCCAGAGTTTGCAGTCAAAAGTTAATTAAAAACATTTAAAAGCTAATAATGCTGGCCAAAAAAGGGAAAAAAATTATGCCGTTTTTAGTGCTACTTGCGAAGAGAAAACGGTACATGAGCGGGAATTGCTGGCGTGTGTGCCAGCAAACACATACATGAGCTGGCCATGCTCAAATGGTAAATTTCGTTTTGACAGAATGGTGACAAGAACGCGAATGACGCCTCAGAATTGGCCCTGAACATAGAAAATGCACACAGAGAAAGGGACACATTACAGTTCCATGCATGAACTCGGAAAGTTGTTCCAAGAGTTCAATATTTGGGATCATTTCCAACAGTGCTTGCATGATGACATTACACCAGATCAAGTGCATTGTCATCACAGCTACCCATTTAACAGCTGTACTGTTCATCCAGTGCTTGGCTATTGACTGGACAACCTTATTGCGTTGTCATTCACACTAATACATTTTCAGTGGCAAGCACCAGTGTACAGTACATTGCGATTGAAAAATAACACCAAAATGGGAAAATTTTTTCACATTTTTCTCTTCCCAAGGAATTCCTTTTCATTTCACAAATTGTGAAAAAGTGTACCAAAAGTGGGAAATATTTGTACACCTTTTTCCACTTTTGGGAAAAGATTTTCACTTACAGTAAAATCTCGATAAGGTGAAGCCTGTTAAATCCAAACGCCGTTTACCTCGACGTCTTTCTGCATTTCCGACAAAATAATAGGCCTTTATGTACAATAAACTATCCGTAACTCAAAACATCAAAACCACTATAGCTGCTTATCTCGAAGTTTTGGTAGGCCAATTAAAAAAAAAATGAAAAATGATGAATAAAAAGTGATAAAAGAAGGCTTGCCTTCATTATGAATCATAACTGTATAACTGTCACGCGCATGGCTTTTCTTTGATGAGCCGAGCATGTTCACATGGGCTGCCATTGTCATGTCGACAAGCACTGGGTGGGCATCAACCGCAACCATAAATGAATCAGGCACAAATGATGCGCCCTCAAGCGCTTTATACATGTACATGTATCACATGACCAGAAACCCTGACCGACTGGCCCGCGCGCTGCGTTATGCGGTAACAGCCCGATCAAGCAAAGCAAATGAATGAATTCTCAAGACGTAGACACAGGTACCGGTACATAACTTCATTGGTTTATTGTTTACTAATGTACCACATAAAAACATGTTTAATGATGATGTTTGAGGAAAACTTGCACAGTAGGGATAGCCTAAAATCCACTTCGTCTTCGACTCAGCTCATAGGCAAACTGCCGTAAGCCAATAAGGTTGCATGTGCACTGAAGCTTGTAACTTTCAATAACTCGAACTTCGGATAACTCGAACTTTTCGTCCATTCCTCTGAGCTTCGACTTTACTGTATTTTCCAACAAGTGAGAAAAGATTTTCACACTTTTTCTCACAAGATTGTCACAGATTTTCTTCGGTAGTGGGGAAATGATTTTGCAAGCTTTCTTCATTAAGTAGTATTTGTGCATGTATAAGTAGACATCAGGAAGTTTTTGTTCTCTGTGGTTTCAAACATGTGCATCTCTGAGTATGGAAAGTGGAGGAAAGTCAGTCTGAGAGTTCTTCAGTTCTCAGGAATATTCAGATTACTTGGAAGACAGCATTAAAATTTCAACGCAGTATGTTTCTGGGATTTGAGCAAAATACAATGCGACAGGCAAAAATCAAAGCTAGATATGGTGGAGGTTGGAGACCAACACTGAACACCGAACAGTTGAATTACAATAGATTCCTGTTGTAGTGCTCTCTTATAAGCGTATAACCCACTTAGATGGATGTTCAACATGTACACCGCACATGTGCACATGTAGGCTACAGATACATGTACATGTATCCAGATGTTGTCATTCATGTGAAATACGTTTACATGTATTGGCAGATGTATGTACTGTAATTTCGGAACAAATGCCTTGTATTCATTTATCTCGTCGTTTTCGGACGCCGATCAAAAATGTCACCAAATCTCTTCAAAAACTGCCACAGGACCTTTTGCATGCCGCTCCGCATCGCTAAGCACAAACTGCATCAACACCTACCCCGACATCCCGACTGCTACTGCATGCCTATTCATGGACAGTCCAATCGCTGACTTTTTCCAATAACCCAGGGGTGAGATTCCTTCAGATTTCCGGATTTTTTTAAAATTTAACACTTTTGATGGAGTTATTTGCAAAATAAGATTCATTTAAGACTTGGTAAAGTCTAGTAAAGGCTTTCAAGAAGTACACAAATTTATGTTACACCCTCTGAAATACTGTGGTATACACATTTGGTATATGAGGTTAGTGGTTAGTTAAAAGTAATGGCAGAATGGGGTGTATCGTGTATTCCCAATATGTATGGGAATGTGGCAGTGGACCAGAACATAAGTGTGAAACAAACCAACACATGCCATGTGTTGTATACGTGTTACTTCAGCAGCAAAACATGGATGCCGGTTTTAAGTTGTGTATGTACATGTACATGTGGTGGATCATTGTGCCTTTCTAGAGAAAATAGTTTGATTTTTGTGATGTTTCACAGGATATACATGATTCTCGACAATTTGACACATTGATATATCAAATAATTGACCGAGATGAGGGCCTATATCTGTTGATAAAGGCGCCAAAAATCTGTGGAAATTTTTATAGGTGGAGACGAAGATGGATTGTGAACATGGCACCATGGCCTGGTGAAGGGGAAACGATAATACAGAGATTTCCTCATTAAACATTGATTAGTTTGGGCACTATAGATGCTTGTAGTATGATGTTGGAGGCTTAAAGGACAGAGTATGCTGTAAGTGTTCATGAACAATGTATAGATGTGATTTCAAGCTATTCATGGTGACAGACAACTAAGGTGAAAAGCTTGCGGTAGCACCATGCAAGGATACGATCTCTTTGTGAGTCTGTATGGTTCTGAGTTCCTCATGGTTCTTTTCAGAACCATACAGACTCACAAAGAGATCGTATCCTTGCATGGTGCTACCGCAAGCTTTCCACCTTAACAATGTATAGGCTAATAATTTGAATTTCTTTTTAAACATGGAGCAAACACAAAACTGCTGCAAACTGCTTGCTGTTTCCTAATCTTCCTTAAACTTTAACTTAGGGCAAAAAACATTGAACTCCTTAGTAATGTCGTACATGTATATGTACATACAGTAAAATCTCGATAAGTCAAAGATAAGGGGAATGGACGAAAAGTTCAAGATGTCCGAAGTTCGAGTTATCGAAAGTTACACACTTCAGTGCACATGCAACCTTACTGGCTTACGGCAGTTGGCCTGCAAGCTGAGTCGAAGACGAAGTGGATTTTAGGCTATCCTTACTGTGCACGTTTTCCTCGAACATCATCATTAAACATATTTTTATGTGGTACATTAATAAACAATAAACCAATGAAGTTATGTATCGGTACCTGTGTCTACGTCTTGAGAATTCATTCATTTGCTTTGCGTGATCGGGCTTGTTACCGCATAACGCAGCGCGCGGGCCAGTCGGTCAGGGTTTCTGTGCTGGGTCACGTGATACATGTACAAAGCGTTTGAGGGCGCATCATTCGTGCCTGATTCATTTACGGTTGCGGTTGATGCCCACCCAGTGCTTGTCTCGGCTCATCAAAGAAAAGCCGTGCGTGACAGTAATGACTCATAATGAAGGCAAGCGTTCTTTCATCACTTTTTATTCATCATTCTTAAGTGTTTTAATTGGCCTGCCAAAACTTCGAGATAAGGGGCTTTAGTGGTATTGACGTTCGAGTTACGGATAGTTTATTGTACATAAAGGCCTATTCTTTTGTCGGGAATACAGAAAGACGTCGAGGTAAACAGAGTTTCGACTTCACAGGCTTTGACTTTGACTTTGATTTTACTGTATTCAATATCATGCATACATATAACTTACGATTAGGATACATATACATGAAATGTACATGTATACATTGTGTACATTGTATATACATGTAGTGTGCATACATGCATGAATTAATGCAGCGAACATGACAAAACCTGCATGCCATTTAGGCTTACCATGTTTACGCACATACAGTACAATTAGGCCTACATGTACATGTCTGTACCTGACTGACTGGTACCGGTACATTTTTATGAAGCGATGAGCAACACAGCACCGCTGCACACTAATCTGGCCCCTATTGAAAAGAGGTCAGCAGTACACTGAGCCAGGTTCGTGAACAAGAGAAAGTTATATAACA
>NW_019091392.1:429870-441937 GCF_001949145.1 Acanthaster planci | reverse complement strand
GTGCCTAAAGATTACTTCGTGCGGCTATAAACGACTGTTAAATGAAATGATGAATTTTTTAAAGATTTGGAAAAAGGAAAAAATGATAGTCATGCCGGCCCAGCATCATCAACATTGAAAAATGCCTCGGCATGAAGTGGTTAAATCAAAGGGACACGTAAAACTCGGCAGACTTGTAGGTTGAAACTTACATGTACATGTATCAGTAATGTTAGTTAAATAGTGTAGTTTTTAATTTGCAAGTATAAAAATTCTGGTTCAAACCCATGTTTGTAACTGAACTAAAACTAAATTAAGTTTAAAATTGCCCAAGAATATGCGCCATCAGAAAAAGTGGAAACAGACTCCAGGGTACAAACTATCGTTTGACCTTGTTTTGCACTTCTGTAAATTGGTTTATTTTAAGGAGAGCAATTTGAGAAGAGCTATATATAGCTCTTCTGGAATTTCTTAAAATGAAGGACTGCAAAGGGCATTAAAACGTAGTGCATGAGGGGAGAGCCAAAGGGTTATTTTTAGTACCAGCTATTTATCCGAAATACAAGTTCCAAGGCCTTTCCTCAGGAATCATGTACTTGTAGCACTGAGGCGCTGGGTTATTTCAAACCCAAAGGCAGCTGGAGGATTTGTAGGATTGAGGTTGCATTCTGGCAAACAGATGTACAGATTTAGGGTAAAATGTTTCACAGTAGTGACAGATATATATCATTGAATTGAGGCTGTGTCTGCCCATTGGAGTAAAGGTGCACATACAAAACTGACAAGATCATGATTCAGTTTATTACGGCAGGTTCCTCAAAATATGGACCATTAGATAATGTTCAACTTTGGAGGTTCATTTTTTTCTGAAGTGAACAGCAGTGAATTAATTTGTTTGATGCAATGAGGGAAGTCATGGCCGATATCTGGAACAATGATGATCGTGTCAACCTTTCAACTTAGTTGGAGTTAATTAATTAAAGTCTCGAACGTTAGCAATTTTGAGGGACATGAACTCCCTGTTAAAATCCGAGCAAACAGAATTTACTGAGGAGTGATAATCCCTGAAGTTATTTTACACAGATTTATTTGTGGTGAAAGGTGATAATATTTACACATATTAAAACCATAATCATGAAATTAAAATTACCTTTCACAATTAATTGGGTCCCGAAGTCGGCAGTCGCGAATGTCATTCGATTCTGTCATTAGTGTCAAAAAAATCGACTTAAAAAAAGCGAGTAAAATCCATATATCGATGTAAAACACAAGCTTTTAAAAAGAGTGCAAAAAAGTACCGCCAAACTATAATCCTTTTACGACTGGACCGATCACATTTTCTTCCAGTATGTTCCTGAAAACTGCAGTCCAAAACACCCATCATGGCAATTTGTGGCTTCCGTCAATCTCTCGCGGTGATGTTAGAGAAATATTTTGCTGCATCGTGGTCTGTTTGACCTTTGACATCAACCCAGAAAGTGCGCCCTCTTTTTTATTTGATATTCATTAACCCCGCCACAGAATGGAGACGCTCCCCGATTTTTCTCTTCAGAACAATTTTTCTCAAAAGAAAATCCATTCTGAATAACATTCGCAAAAAAATAACGTTCGAGATATAAAAAACGATTCATGATGAAAATCTAATGCTCAGAGCTGTTAATTTTAATTTTATTTTCAGCAGGTTTATCTCCAAAATAACAGGCAAAATGAAAATCACGCGTGGAATTTTCGAGCACTACATGTGACAGCATTTTCGGCATTCTCGAACGTTATGCAGTTTCTGTCAAAATATCGAACGTGATCAAAATTCCGTCACATATAACATTCGCAACAAACATATTGTACTCATAAAGTTTTGATGCAGCCAAACTTAAAGATAATTTTTGGTGGTCGAAATATACAAGACCTGGTAAATATGTTGGTATAGTGAGAGTGATTATAAATGGTAAGAGAATGAAGAGAGCCAAACTTTTCTCATCATTTTCCGTCAATTTTGTGCTCTTTTTTCGTGGCTTATATTTTTAAAAATTTATTTCTTAGGTGCTTTATAATACATCTGTCGAAAAATATACTGAATTCTCCTTCTTGAAGTAAAACTTTAAATGAATTCAACTCCATTTGATTTGCACTGATAGCCAACCAAGTGTCCACCATACATGTTAGTACATATTAAGCGTAATTATACCCATATAATCATTTATATAAATCTTAAGGTGCTAATTTGTATTTTACATGATCAGAGTCACTCTTTAAGAAGTTTTGAAAAATGACAGCCGAGGTTGCATTTTGGTCCATTTTATGAAGAACATGCCTTACAGCGATTTGTTTTGGCGAGCTGCAAAGCAAATGCGAGCCTACACTGTACGTAATGCCAGTTTCTGTCTTCTGTCCATCCTCAAATGTTAAAGTTTTTCCTTGCAGGTCCATAGGTGTCTACATGTGCGATTGAGTGCTTGTTTGCTTCCTCTTGGAATTCCATCGGTATTTAAAATAGTCTCATAATCAAATGGCATTAATGCTTACAAACTCATGAATTTAATGAAAAATTATAAAAGTTGAATGTTAACGTTTTGAGTTGCATTGTGTACTTGTAGTACATACTTGTAATGAACATGTATGTAGGCCTATAGACAGTGTTTAGACACATACAAATGTACATGTACAGTATGTGGGAAAAATGTAAGGGATGGGAAGGGACTCTAAGTGAGAGATCAGAATGTTTGTTGGGGAAGGGGTACCTGCAGGAAGAGGATCATTGGGACAAAGTACAGGTATTTAGAAAGTGGATGAAATGCAGGAAAAAGTTGGTGTAATAGTTGGGCTGGATTAGTGGGATAATGGGACAGCCAGAGTAAGAAGTGAAGGGAGTGATGGGCAAGGGTGGAGTAGGAGATAGATAGGATGATGGGGAGGGGGCAGAGTAGGAGATGGGTATGGTGATGAGATAGAGGCGGAGTAGGAAATGGATAGGATGATGGGGAAGGGGCGGAGTACATGTAGGAGATGGATAGGATGATGGGGACTGGAAAGAGTAGAATATGGATAGGATGATGGGGAGGGGAAAGAGTAGGAGATGGATAGGGTGATGGAGGGGTGGAATAGGGTATGGAAAGATAGTTGGATGTGGGATTGGAGATAGATGGGATTAGGGGTGGAGTCAAAGTGGACATGGTAGATATAGGATGATGGGATGATAGGGGATAGAATTGTAGAGGATAGGATGATTGGGGTTAGATACAAAGTGTAAAACTGTTCTTAAGAGGAATATTTATTATGCACCATCCATCAAGCTCGCAATTGCACTGCTTATGTACTCATCCAGGTCTAGTCTGAATGTACCAGACCCACATTTGAAGCCTTTGTACCTTGTTCATGGTCTTTGTTGATATACTTTTAAATGACGGGCCTTTTAACACAGTCTGCATATAGCACTAGCTACATGTAGGTTTTTTCTCCAGAGTATAATGAATTTTATTCCTACAATCAATAAAATATCTTGTACAGCTGTATTGTAGTCGTATGACAACCAGTCTTGTGAAAAATTTTGATGAAGCTTGGTTGGTATAATTCAGTAACCATGTTTGTGTAACTTATGTGTCTCTTAAGATGAGCTGTTATTACAGGAAAAAAATCAAATTCATAACAAACAGCAAGCCATGGCAGCTTTGCTGTTCTTGTTTTATTATAAGTCAGTTAACTTGAAAATCCCTTGATGTAGACCTGATACTTCATTCTCATTTAGAAAATCGAATAGGTATTTGACTACCCCACAGCTAGAAATGCTCTCATTTTTATCTCCATTTCACTTAGTGTAGCTGAAGCAGCTAAAAACTTTCATAATGGACTATGATGGGGATCGGTGCTGCTCTGCATATTTAGTGACTGTTCGGGAAGGGTGAACGCAGAAGGCTCTTCTCCCACAGACGTGTGGTAGGGCTCTGCTATATTGAACACCTATCCCAAACAGTCGGCTCCTTCCCTTCCTCCCCACTTTGACTGAGACATTTCTATACCGAAAAAAGATGATCATGGCTGTGCATTTTGGGTGTAGAGGGTGTACCATTGTTAATTGTTAGTAAATAGAACTAGGTGCAAAGGAAATCTGCATATTTAGCGATTGTTTGGGGTAGTTATTCTATAGCAGACCCCTCCCACACATCTGTGGGGGAGGAATTTGAAATTGTTGACATTACCAGCTTCCAAGATGAAGTGAGAGAGCTGGTTCCATTCAAGAACTGTCTGTGGAATAAGCTAGTATTTGTAGCAGTCCTTTTTGATATGAAAAGGAACGAATGTGGAGTTGCATGTAGGTACACAGACTCCAGTTAAAGCTGTATGGAAAAGGCTTCAAATATTGCAACATCGAGGGTTTTGGAGATACATGCACATGTAGATTGGCCATCCAGAAACCAGTATGCAATGAATTTATCTGCCAGAAATTTCAGAAACACGCAAGGTCAAGTTTTATGTTTTGTTGAAGTGGATGATATAACGGGAGAAAGGGATAACATGCATGCATGAAGAGTGCATGAAATGTAAGCTGGTATCGTTGCAGCCCAAATGCATTAAAATGAGTAGTTTTGATGACTTGCAGAAAATGCACCTAAAAAACGTAAAATCTTACTTTTAGCTGATAATTGTGAGATTTTTTTCTGCAACGAAGGAGTATGAGACGCTGAACATGGAGAGTAATGTAATTTGCCTGACATAAATGTGAGAGCAGACCCTAGTTAAAGCGGTACTAATGACTTGTATGCTGGTGATCATATTTATGAGCCTTTAAGAGAAGTGCAGTGCTCCAGGATATTTCCCTTCCAACTTTTTTCATCGAACAAAAGTATGTCAAACTAAATGACATTAAAATGAAAGTAATGTTTGAGACATAAGTTGTGGTTAATGATGAAAAGTAAATGCCCTAAGGCTTTTTTTATGTTATAAGTGGGGACATCTTCATAAGTAATGGCATATTGAGCATTGTTTATGTAGAGTGCTAACAGTAAAATGAGTGTTCTTGATCATCTTGAATGTTACAAACCTATCAAAATTGTTGAACGTCATCGAAATTCAATGAGTTATGTTGTTAAAAACATACTGGATCCATATATTTCTGATGCAGCCAGACTTACAGATTATTTTCTGCTGCTGAATGGTGTTAAGTATGAGACTTGATAAATACCGGTGTGCTGGCATAGTTGGAGTGTGTGAAGTATAGCAAATCGGATGTGAAAGGGGCGAATGACGTGCGAAAACAGTGTGGAAATCATGTGAATATGCTGCAAATTTTTGCAAATGCAGCATGAAACATCTGCGAAAACATTGCGAAAAAATCAGTGCGCAAAAAGAGCAGGAAAGTAGTGTGAAAAGTTTGCGAAAACAGCGTGGAATGTTGCTAAAATAATGCAGAAACTTGCAAAAATGAGAAGCGTGATACAGTGAAATTTCCACACTGGCCCCCCACGCACGACTATTATGCAGTGAAGACTCCATTCCAAGGCTGTGCTGCTCTTGGGGTCGGGGCCGACTCACCACCTGACCACATGGAGTGTGCTGTTGGGCACCAGTATTCTGGTACTAATAGTAGCGATCACACCATCACTAATAGACACTCACTCGATTGTCTGTCCATGCAGCGCGATTGCAAGCTTGTGCTCACCACAGCAAGCTATGCCTACATGGCAAAGTTCTTTTCTTGGATTACCATAAATAAACACTCTCCATTGCTGAGAATAAATTTTTAAAAAGGTGTCCAGATTTTTAGTAATTATACAGGAGTCCCCAAGTCATGAAATTACGGAGCACATGAAATGTGTACGTAATTGCAACAAACTTGCTCTGCTGTGGCAATTGTTGCTGTGATTATTTTCCCACTTATTATTTATTCTTGTGGGGTTGTTTAGCACACAAAATAATAATCAACACTTAGATACTACACGTAGTATTTTGTCACCTGAAAATTTCATTCTACCGATAAATAAAATCAGTTGTTTTGTACATATATCTTAGCTTTGTGTTGCAAATCTTGTCTTTTTGCCGATTGTGTTTGATGTGACAAGTGGGGTTGGTTTTCACTGGGGTCTTCTGATAACATATTACTTTCTGTGCTCATGTGGTACTGGAAAAAGTCAGCGATTGGACTGTCCATGAATGGATCGCAGTTAGCAGTCAGGATGGTGCCTATGGTTGCAGTGGGTTCTTCGTGATGCAGCATGCATGAGGTCCTGTGGCAATTTTTGAAGAGCTTTGCTTTTTTTATCAGTGTCACAAAAGCAATCAATATAGCCGGATACAAGGCATACATGCATATTCCAAAATTACGGTACGTACATGTACATCTGCGGATACATGTACATCTAAACGTAATTCATATACATGTACATGACAACATGTGCACATGGTAGTGCACATGTTGCACGTCCATTCAGGTTATAGCACTGTGCGATTCTGTTAGGTCCCATTGAGAGTGCAATAAAGGGAATCTACTGTAATTCAGCTGTTCAGTACAGTGTTCAGTGCTGGTCTCTGACCTCCACCAAAGCCAGCTTTGATTTTGCCTGTTGCATTGTATTTATTTTGCCCAATACCCAGAAACAGACAGCCTTGAAATTTTAATGCTGTCTTCCTCAAGTGATCTTCTGGAAATTCCAGAGAATGAAAGATTATACTTTTGTCTCAGACTGATTATTGTCTGCTTTCCATATTCAGAGATGTGCATGTTTGTAACCACAGAGAATAAATGAATAAATGTCTACATGTGTGCACAAATACTACTGAACCCCTTCACGCCGGGACGCGGATAGAGCCGCCGTAAAATTGAGATCCTCAGCCCTCTTTTCAGCTGTTATTCTTGGCCCATGCTCGAGCGAACATGGTGAAAGAAGGCAGACCCTGGCTCTTGTGTATATGGTAATTGGTCTTTGTGCGTAGCCCAGAAATGAAAAGTCCGAATTCTCATCATAATCACCAGTTTCACAATAGTTCTTACTTTGAAAAGAGGCAACGGAAATGTGGAAGCTTGAGTAGAGCCGCATGCCACCGAAAAATCAGCCTTTTCACCATGTTATTCAAACCTTGCAGAGCACGCAGGGCCACAAACTGAGAATCTGCGTTTTGGTAGTTGGCCTTGGTGGTCAAGCGAGGCTGGAATTCTTGGAGTCAGCTTTCTGGAAGAAATTCCCGTCGTCAAGGGGTTAATGAAGAAAGTTTGCAAAATCATGTAAACATCTTTTCCCACTTGTGGGGGAAAATCTGTGAAATATTTTCCCATTTGTGTGAAAAAGTGTGGAAAATCTTCTCCCACATTGGAGAAAATCTAAAAATATTTTCCCACTTGTGTGAAAAGGTGGGAAAAAGTTTCCCCACTTTAAGGAAAATCTGAAATAATATTTTCCCACTTGTATGAAAAGGTGTCAGAAACTTTTCTCACTTTTGGCACAGTTTTTCCACAATATGTCAAATGAAAAGGAATTCCTTGGGAAGAGAAAAAAGTGTGAAAAGATTTTCCCATTTTCAACTATTTCATCATTGGTCAATCTCATCCCTGCAAAGCTCAACAAAGCCTTTGTGAGAGTTTAACGGTTTTGGGTTGAACCTTATGATTGGTTTATGCAGATGTCACTAAATTTAGCATTGTTTACTTTCCCTTTCAGAGTTGTTGCGTCGCCAGGAAGAATTGAACCGTCATGAAGAAACCCAGAGAGAGATGCAGCTGAGGTATGTAAAATTATTTGGAAATTGACTGAACAGGTTGTATTCATTGTGGTTATGGTTAATTTTTTTAGGTATATGTATAGTGAAGAATGAGAAATGAGCAGAGATATATGACTTGAGCCACAAATTAGTGCATTTCAAATAATTATGCCAACCTAGCTCTGAAAGAAGAGGCAAATATACTCATGTTTTCAAACATTTTTTGAACCAAGCTCGTAGCGATAGTGCTTCGGAATGCATGTGAAGTGTAACATGCTCACCAGTATACTAGCAGTGGGACCCAAATCTGGATTTTCATTCATGCGGTTTCGATTTTGTGATCTGGTTCCAAATTAAAACTGATTATGCAAAATCCAAAAAAGTGACAAATATTTACCCTACTTATAATTGTCTTTGATCCCAGAAAAATGTTTTTCTGTTACTGCTACCGTCTTAACAGCAATCTGATTCGTATATGTAGACCATCATTTTACATGTGAGTGTATTGACTTGTCACTACAGACTGGATACCGAGGGCCAAATTTCTGAATTATCCAGTATTGTCCAGTTTTATCAAGGGACTTTCAGAAACCATTGTGAAACCACTACACAAATGATAATGTAATGGATGGACGGGCCCTCCGATTACAAGGCAACATGTAAGAAATGTAACACAACTTCACTAGATTCATTGGAGACCAGAGTTCCCCTGCCCTTTCAATTGTGAGGTGGCCTGCCCCCAGTTTTTAGAGACTGCCTCATGCATTTTTTGCCAATATTGCCACCTCACAGGTACTAAAAAATATATTTAAAAAATCTTTTGCCTCCTGTATTTTTTTATGTTTGTGTTTCGAAGTTTCTGCACCAAATTTTCAGGCCAATCTGCAAAATTAACCTATAGCATGACACCATGAAATCACTCTGGTCGATCAGTAGCACCCAGCATGCATGCATGCCTTGTACAAGCCCTGCAACCTTGCTTGGCATGCTTTCACATATGCATGCCTTGGCACCTGGCCTGAATAGATCTTGCACATGACCTCAAACTTCAGCTCAGTAACCACAATTGGTTTATGGCAGCTCTATAAGCTTTTCATGGCATGGCTCAACCCCATCTGACATATTTTTTTTCTTGTAAGGAGGTAAACTGTTAAGAATCTACACAATTAGCATGAACAAAAATTAAAGCAAGGTGAAAAATTTTCATTGACTTTTTTCACATTGAAACTCTTGTATTTTTTATGTTTTCCTACTTAGGCGCCATAGCCAAATTGACTAAGCGTTCTTCCGTGGTTTGTTGGCATTCTCGCCAATCAGTCCATTGTTGTCAAGGAGGGCGAGAATCCGCAGATTGGACAGCAGTGTGTGCTCTTGCGTGGTTAAGTCAATGTTCAGGGCAGGCTCTGCAATGAAACATGACCGACTTCATGAATACAAACAGCAGGACGCAGAATGTCTGTCCTTTAAATACAGTATAGCAAAAGTTCTGATACACTATTCGTGCATTTTATTGACAGGAATAGGCATTCTTTGATCAAGATGTATAGGTTTTTGTTCGTTTTGCAAAGTGTGCATTAAAACAAACCAGCCATATAAAAATCATCTTGACCAGAGCTCTTATATGACGCAGAGGGCACGAACGCATTCATGAGAATTCCACCAATGGCCTTTTCATTGTACCATGCTTCCTGCCTTGATAATATTTGGATAGCCAAAGATAAAAATTCTTACTTGCAGTTTATCTCCTCTGTCATGTCTGTAGGTCTGTCCCTTGATTTTTTTTTTACCCATTATAATAGTTGCCCGGTGGTCCAAATTATTTTTCCATTATTGGATGTAAAACAGTCTTTTTTAAAGAAATCAAGAAAAAATCAAAAGCCATTCACTGAGACACCCAATCGAACAAATGTTGACATGGTGGTACTGTTGCTAAGTGATGTGGCCCCAAATTAGCATATCAGACTGATATCAGACTGATATCCTGAGAGCCGCGCGCCCGCATGAAGTTCCCACACTTTTTCCTTGGCAGTGGCCCAAATCTGCTATAAACGACTGTTTGCTGAGTATAGGTTGAACATGTAAAAGACAAAATGGGGCCTGAAAACTGGTTTTAAAAGGGTTTGGTTACGTAATCTTGTCATGCTCCTCAGTAAACCAAACCAAAATCATCAAACATGGCACTTTCAAACCAGACCAAACTTGATAAAAAAAGGAAACACACCACGGAAAATAGATAACGAGTTTGACGAATTTGACACTGCAAACCTTGGCACACGGTGCGTGTTCGGACATACGTTGGGCCGCATCACATGATTGTTGTAAAATGCACGTGGTGAGAATTCACTAATAATTAAGAGAGAAGATGCAACGTACAGCATTTCCGTGGCTCAACAATGATATATTCTCACTACATCCGATTATGCTTATGTATATTCAGATAATATCATGTGCGTCAATCTCTTAAAGCTCCCCCTTCATGTTCATATAAGGCCAATGATGCTTAAATAGCTGTAAAAGAGGATGTTTGATTTGATTGGATGCATGTTGATCGTAGGAGGACTCGTGCTCAATCTTAAGGCAACCCCGGAGAGAAGCCGATTTTACCGGGCAGACCAGCGCACACGCAACCAGATTTTGTGAGCGAGATGGCCTGTAAACTTGTCTTTCGTTTGGTGAAGCTGGTGTACGTATACATTGTGATAGCATTTTCAAGATTCCTAGTAGTTGTTCCAAAATCTCAAATAACAAAATGCCGTTATCCGTAAATCGCCCCTTTGGCCACGTGCATGTACATATACATGCACATGTGCGTCCATAGATGTACATGTCTGTGCATGTCTGACTGTGAGCCAAACGTCACCAAACCTTGGCGCTTGAAGCATTGGTAAATTTCCACCTCCTCTTTGTTGAAAGGCAGAATCCTTGTGCCTGTTTTATTTTAAATCATACAATTTCCTGTCAACTTAAATAATGTGGTCTGAATATTTTTTAACTTACCTGTATAACTTAATGGGATATCGATGATGAATTCTGAATGCTTGCCCCACAATTATCTCCTTCCTGGCCTGGGCTATAAAGAGGATTTTGTAAAAAAGCGTTGCGTCATGACTGCATGATTTGCTGATCGTAATTGTTACGAACTACTAGTGTGTAATGTCCATACTTGAATCATATCCAAACACTTTCTTTGAAAATTGTGGTTTAATGCTGAATAAGTGTTGAAAGTTATGGATTTACAGTAAACTGTAACATTAAACGGTGGCGTAAGATGATGTTAGTATCTTTACCTTCATCCTACTAAAAAAGAAATCTGGGGGCGCTCCCCTCAAAACATTCAATAATATAACTTACATTTATATATCTTGGCATTTATGGAATAATTCCAGGTGGTTTTCAATTTTAGGGCCCACGAGGGGAAGACTGTGCCACAACGCACAAAGCTATTAAAAGAAATAAAGCTACAGAAGCCAAACATAATGTGTTTTCTTTTCTCGTGGACAATGGCGTACTCGACAGCCAAATAAGCCTGATTGTCAAAGGAAAAAGCATGTGGCTGGAACAGTCACGCTGCCACTCCGTCAAAGTTCTTACAAAGGCCTGAAGTACTACGTCACTGTACATCGTTGATATCTGAAATAAGTATGTCTGCCACCTCTGGATAAATAGTCAATTATTTACGATGTGAATATAATGTTCATGGCACAATATTAATCGGCGAAAAAAGTGTCTGAGCTGGCTGGCGCGTCAACACGGTCGAACATGCTTGCAAGCATGGTTACCATGTTCCTGGAGTTCGTATGCCTAGTTCAGTGCAGTTTTTCGGACAGAGAACAGAAAAAGCAGAGATTGCATGCTCAAGTCACGGTAAAAGTCCCACTTAACGGTTGTTTAATGTATGATGGAATTGTTTTATGGCGAAAGAACGAAACTACAAAAGCCTTCGAATCTGAACGAAAAGTTAAACCATAAACGTACTAATCCAGATGATCACACAATAAATCATGTTTTGAAATGTCAGTAACAATTGTAAAACAAACTTCACGAAACAGGGATTGAATTTTGCATCCGCGTCGTGCCTGCAGTTCAGGAAAATTGGTGGTCTCACTGTTGGTGGGATACGCTCGCTGACTGTTTTTGGACAATTTTACGATCTGAGGCAATCTAGTGGCAGCGTGAACAAGAAATTTTGCATGCTTGTACAAGTTTGCTGACGATCAAGGATCAATGAATTTTGTTTTCCCACAGTGGCGAGAAATATATTACTGCTATTAGTTATCTATGTTTGGTACAAAATTAAGCCATTCCTTCCATGGTCAATTGCAGGCCGAAAGTAGCCTGGTAGCGATTTTTTTTCCCGAGCCGGGAATCCGCTGAATATCGGGCGTATTCATGAGACTTGTTT
>NW_019091392.1:414282-429418 GCF_001949145.1 Acanthaster planci | reverse complement strand
CGCATGCCACCGAACAATCAGCCTTTTCGCCGTGTAATTCAAAGTGTGCAGAGCATGCAGGGCCACAAACTGAGAATTTGCAGTTAGGCAGGTGGCCTTCGTGGCCAAGCGAGGCTGGAATTCTTGGAGTCAGCTTTAGGAAAGAAATTCCCGTCAAGGGTTTGATAGAGACAGTATGATTAAAAGAGCTGTAGGTTTCATACCATACAGCCATAAAAAGTACTCATTTCTGACAAACCAACTACAAGTGACCTTGACCTTTCCTGAGCCCTAACTCCCCAGAGTGATTTACTAGGAACCATACCCATTCACACACATTCCAAGACCATATGATAAACTGTGCACAAAAACTGTTGGACTCTGTTTATTTTGGGTATGCCTGAACCCATTTTAAAGCACAAGCAGTTTATGGGTACAGTACCCAATGCCACAAATTCACAAACTTTACTGGTGTTCAATTCTGTGTGGATAGGGTTAAAGATCACCTCTAAAGAAAACATGAACACTCTTGTCTTGCCTTCCTCATTAACTTGACTTTGCCTGAGTGATTTTAGTGCAGTAAAACCACTTCTTGGTCAGTTTTTGGCAACGCGGCAAAACAACAGTGGCTGCATCAGCCAAATCGTGATTTTTTTGCCAAAAACGCACCTAAATGAGCGACCACTTTTTTTACATCAAAAGAAGAAAATGCAGAATCTAATTTTTTTTTCTGATTTCGATGTCCTAGACGTCAAGAACAAATGCGCCAGAGGGATGAGCAACGGCGTAGAGAAGAAGCATTGATGAAGCAACAACAGCAGGAAGAATTAATGCGCCGTCAGCAGCAGGGAAGTGGGTTGTCTCTATCTCAACAAGAAATGCGACGCAGGCAACAGTCAGAAGATGCGGTACGTCATGCCAACGTAAGTCAAAGAACGAGAGTTTCAACATTCTCCCAGTGGGTGTGACACATCTGCTTACATTTCCTTTCCAGCAGCATTTTGTAGCCTGCCTGCCTGCCTGCCTGCCTGCCTGCCAAACACTCTGATTGAAAAACATGAGTTTACTGCCTGCAACCTACGCAAGTTACCAATACATTTTCCCAGTCCATTACTTGCATTCGCTTAATTTTCGATCACCAGCAGTGCGCCCTCGGTCGCTTGACTCCGCGAAGGCGGCAGCCATGTTCTTCCTCTTTTTCTTCATGCCATTACTATCAGACATATTTTTGTCCGGCTCCGAAAATTTCGACAGGTTTTCCTTCACTACCTGTGGTTTCGGTGTCATTTCTTGTTCATGTGTTCTTGTGAGCAGTAAGACAGTTCCTTTTCCCATGTATTTATTTGTATTTTGGCCGTTCCTTTCAGCCTTGCGCATGGTGGCAGGCTTTTTTTGTTTGACCTATTTTCTGTTTACCTCTTTCCAGACTTCGCCTAGGTTGCGCTGTGTGTTCTTGTATACATTTCTTGATTCAGAATAAATTTGTATTCGTTTGCCTATTTATTCTGTTTATTTCATGTTTGTGTATACTTTGATTAGCTTCGCCTACAGTTTCGGCGTTTTTTCTTTGGCTGTGCTTCTCTCTCTTTTTGTGCGCTAGGTTAGGTTTCAGAGTTGTGCTTCTAACCCCTAACCCCGAGCACAGTAATTTGCCCTTTCGCTGGGGATTGCTTGGTTGGTAAGGACAGTTGTGTGGCATTTTCAATCCTTGCTAATCCAGGAAATAGGACAGTGTGTAGTTTTACTATTTCCTTCCTTTCGGTCGGTTCGGGGTACGACTGTGCGATACCAGCATCGTGAGTTCGCTCTTCGAGTTTGTTCGCTTCTCACAGCAGTCTGCCGGCCAGTCCCACGCTTAGGGTGATACATCCGGTTGATCAGCTGCATGCCCCTGGGTCTTCTTCGAGCTTCGAGCGTCTTTGGCCCCATACATGCGCCCCCTACTGGCCTTCTGGGGCGTGGCGGAGTCCACCCATGGGAGCGCTACTGGGTGACTCATAGTTGCAACGGCTTTTCAGCGGGCACAGCTTGGCTTACCGTCCAGCCCGGTAACGCTGGTTGGGCAATCTTAGCATCTTAGATGCTCCATGCGAGCTGTCTTCCAGTACCCAGCAACCTAGCGGCCCATCTACACCCTTCTACTGGCCGTCTGGGGCGTAACAGAGTGTGCCCACGGGAGTGCTATTGGGTGACTCTTGGCCGTATCAGCTTTCGAGCTGCCGCTGCTTGGCTTGCCGTCCGGTCCAGCAATGCCATACTGCAGGTTCCACGAGCGGTTGTGGCATTGGTTGGTTGTCCCTGCCATTGTACCGCTCGCCAATGGGCTTATTCCATCTCTCTTCCCGCTCAGTCCATCCGCCCGGCCTTCAGTATAGAGTGTATCTGACCCCGTCAAATGTTGTTGCTGGGCCGGCTCAGTTATCTACGGTATAGTCCTACCTTGTTTACTCCCGGCACTGTAGTTCAGACCGTTCTTCTCGACAGTCACAGTGTTTGGTGTGACCCCACCCTCTTTACATGACATGCCATGTAGTCTGTGTAGCGGTTGATATACCCCTACGTTGACTTTTTCTTGTGGGCATACAACGGTTATGGCTGGGTAAGTTTGTATCTGGCCTTTCGGGGAATTTCCCTTTCACCTACCTTTGGATGTGGCTTCTCGCATGGGTTCAGTGACTAAGAAATCAGAGGGCTCGTCCTGCTCTTGGTCCGTCAAGGGTTTGCCTTCGGTTACGGCACCTGGGTCGGATTCTATTGAGGCATTGCCTACTCTTTTGGCCACCATGCCCCCCTCCCCGAGCCTTTAGGCTTGCTTCGCCGTCGGGGTTTTCAGCCTCCTGCTGTTTCTGACCCGCTTCCTGCTGACACGCAAGCCAATCCTCCTTCCAGCCAACCTTCTTCACAGTGGACTGACTCAGAAAATTCTGCTGGGCAAAAACGTAAATCATCTGGGGTTTTGTCTTCCTCACATCATTCTTTAGAACATCCGAGGAAGAAACATCATGCCTTGAAGGCTCCAGCTCTCTTTCGACCAAAGATACGCTATGTGCCCCTCCTGAGTCTATTTCAGAATGCATCCGGCGATATTCGCCGCCTCCGGCTACTACACATCCGGACCCGGAGCCCTATTGTCCGCCCCTGGCCTGTTCAGACGATTCTCCAGCTGAGCCTCAAGGTGTTTTTCACCAAACAGGTCCCTCTCAACCCACAATGGATGATTGCTGTATGGTGGGTTTTGCCTCTGGCCCTGAGCTTTCCTCATATATTTCTGGATCTGGACAGTCTCCGGACAAGGACGAGCCACTTTCGGTGAACAACCTTTCACCGTCCGAGTCTCACTTGCATCTTTCAAAGCGAGAAATGATACAAGTTCTGAGGCTGCCTAAACCAGCACTGGCTGACGATAGAGGGCGACCTTCATTTAAGTGTCGTCTATCGGGACAGTCCTCATCTTCCCCCTCTTTCCAGAGTTTCCTCTCAACTGTTTTTGCGTAGACGCTATAGACAGACTGGCAAAGGCCAAGTGGTGAAATTCAGGCTATTGTCTGCACTGCTTTTTCAAGTTTCCTTCAGGTGATTATGATCACTCTCTCTCTGTGCCAGAATTTCCGAACACGGCAAGAGATAAAGATTTTTCCAAGCAGGGGCAAGTCTTCCAACGTATTTCAAGATAGGAATCTTCAACGGATGGAGACAGCATTGAAAGATGTTGACCAGGCTGCTTACTCGGGTATCCAGTACATGTCTTTTCTTCTCCTCCTCACCGAGTTTTTGTCCCAGGCATGTGAGAAGGGCTCTGATATTTCTTCTGAGTTAGTGACTATGGCCTTTTACTGTCTCAATGATTCCTTGCTTACGGGGTTCGAGCAGTTTGCCAGGGTATCTCTTCGAGCTCCTCCTAGGCCTCCTGGGCATGCTCATCAACCTTTGCAACCTGCTTTGGAACAGACCTGCTACTCGGCTCCAGCTGCTTCCACTGCCCAGTGTGGTGTCACCCGCCGGCCCCTGCGGTCTGTTTGGGGTCGGTGTAGGCAACTGCTCTTCAGTCGTCAATCTTGAACCTGTTGGCAGCCGTCTTCTAACTTTCGCAGGGTCTTGAGGGAGATAACATCGGACAAATGGGTTCTTGATACTCTTCTTTGCAGTTATCTTGAGTTCACAAGTGCCCCTTGGTCCAACACAGTGTTGCGACTAACTCAAATCCCCATAAATCAGTCCAAACGCAAGGCTTTGGAGTTGGAAATCGCAAACCCACTGCAGAAAAAGGCTATCGTTCCAGTTCCCACGCTCCATGCCTGCAGGGGTTTCTGGTCCACCTTTTATCTAACTCTGAAGAAAGATGTGGGGAAATGGAAACCAAACACTTCCGGATGGAGACACTTCACACAGTTCTTCACTCAATTTCCATTCTGGCTTGAGCATCCTCTATAGACTGCAAGGATGCTTATCTTCATGTTCCCATTCACCCAGATGATCGCAGATTTCTACACTTCTCGTATCGAGATCAAACCTATGAGTTTCGCACTCTTCCGTTTGGGCTTTCCACCACACCGCACCAAGAGTGTTCACCAGAGTGGTGCAAGTGGTGGGGGCTTATCTTTGTTGTTCCGAAGTTCTCATCTTTCAGTACTTGGATGACTGGTTAATCCTAGGTCGATCACCCTGACGGTTTGCGTTCTTACAACTCGTCTCGGATGTCAACCATGACAAGTCAATGACAAATCTGTCACAGATGCCAACATTTCTCGGGGCTGTTCTCGATCTCTGCTGCGGCATGGTTTTTCCTACGAATGCCCGCGTGGACAATCTGATAAAGTGTGTTGCCCTATTTTAAGTTGGTCAATCATTACACGGGCTTGGCTTCAGCTTCTCGGTCTCATGGCCAGTCTTGTCGACCTTGTCCCTTGGTGCCAACTCCACATGAGACCTTTCCAACTCCAGCTCCTGTCTCACTTCAGACCACACACAGACTCACTGGACTTCCACGTCCCAGTTCCAGTTTTTCTAAGTCATCTCCTGACGTGGTGGTCGTCCAAGGCCAACCACCGGCCTTCCCTTTGCCCTCCGGGTCATGACGTGGTACTGACTAGAGACGCTTTGACCTACGGGTGGGGAGCCAGGCTGCGGCCGAATCAGATCTCAGGCCAATGGGAACCAGCCATGCGGACTCCCACATAAATGTTCTTGAGCTGCAGGCAATCTTCAATGCTCTATGTCATTTCCTGCTGCTCCCGACAAACAAGACGGTGCTAGTGCCATCAGACAACGCTGAGGCTGTCGCCTACATCAATCGTCAAGGGGGTACTTGTTCGCCTACCCTTTGCTTGCTGGCCTGGGATCTACTTCAGTGGTCCATTTGTCATTCTGTCCTGGTACTTGTCAAGCGTATTCCCGGTATACAGAACAATCAGGCCCATGCTCTCTCGTGGTACAAGGTTTGCCCAACAGCCTACGCTTCCCCCCCCCCATTTTGCTGATTCCAGGAGTCCTATCAAAGATAGAGAAAAAGCATTGAGGAATTCTTCTCATTGCTCCTTTCTGGCCGAGGCAGCCATGGTTTCCCTGCGTCGTGAGGCTGTTAGTCAACATTCCTTTGTTGGTCCCTGAGCGCCATGGCCTGCTTTTCCAACCCGGCTCTCGCCATCTCCATCTGCATCTCTTCACCTATACCTAACGTGTTGGATATCGTCCGATGATCCTTTCAGTAGGCAGGGTTTTTCTCAAGATGCTGCTGCCCTGGCTGCCAGAGGCAGACAGCTGTCAACGAGAGAGATCTATGAAAGGCGCATTCCACATATCAACTCCTGGTGTAGACAACATTCTGCGAAGCTGGCCGAAGCAACTCTTTCCCTTGTAACAGAGTTCTTCTTGCATCTCTTCCGTTTTAGCCTCGTCGTTTCAACAATCAGGAACTACCGTTTGGCTTTGGCGGCTTTCCACGGTGGGTTTCCTGATGGATCCTCTATCTCTAACAACACTTTGATCCATCATCTTCTTTGGGGCATGTTTATTGAACGCCCCCAACCACACGACTTGTTCCTTCATGGAATCTGGCAGATGTCCTTCAACTTTTAGCTAGCCCCCCTTTCGAACCTGTGGGAGAAGCTACCCTACTTCATTTGGGTGTGAAGCTGGTCTTCCTTTTAGCCACGGACTGGCCGTGCTCAAGATGGGATCTCAGTAGCTCCAGTTACGGTCATGCAAGTGGATACACTTGAGATGGTGAGTTGTTCTTTGTGCTTACCTCTTGCAGTCCTTTGCTAATTTGTTATTTTTGTTCATTGCAGGCTATATGTGACTCCCCCTGGGGTTCAGGGTTGTCAGTGCGCTCTCGCCTTCCCACTGTTCTCTGGTTCGGTGCTACTCTGCATATGTATTGGTTATCTGCGTAAATTGCATGCAGTAGACTCTCCCCCCACCTAGAGTGGGATGAGTCTACTACTGCATACCTACCACATTACCAATCTCCCTCCCTCCTCCCCTCGTGGCCTCAGCGCACTTTGTGCATCGAAAAAGAGGAAGAACATAGCAGCTGCCTTTGCGGGAGTCGAGCGAATAAGGGCGCACTGCTGGTGATCAAGAATTTAGTGAATGGAAGTAATGGACCATATACGTATCGGTAATCTGGTAGGTATGCAGTAGTAGACTCGTCCCACTCTAGGTGGGGCAGATTTTCCATGTTGGCTTTTATCATTTTTTCTCACTTATTTGTCACTCTTCCTTGTAGCAAAGTGTCCTGGCTTGCTGCTTTGTCTGTGAGTGTATCTTGTGTTTTATTTTAAGTCCTTTTAGCTTTCCAGCTGTTGTCATTTGTGAGTTAATAGTCTATTTTGTTTTGCTCGTCTTACAATGTGGAGCCAGATTAATATTGACATTGGTCAGCAGGGTGACATACTTGTAAGCCAGCCTCAGTATTCAGATACACTCCCTTTGTTCTGACTGTGGAGTTACATACCTGCCAACCATTCCAATTTTGGCGGAATTATTACAAAATTTAAATGTAGACTTTGAATTATGAATTTTAGCCCTGAAAATACGAGTTTTAGAAATTTCTTTAAAACGGCTGTAGCAGAGACGAACCTAATTCCTAAAAATGGCCAGAGCGGAAGTTAATAAAAGGTGCTTAAATGATTACATGGTATGCCAGTGTTATGCTAAATAGCATATCAATAGCCATCAGTCATGTCTCCACTCGTATTGAATGCATTATGGATTTTTTTGTGCGGCTGCAAGTGCATCCTCGGACACTTTTAGCAGGCAACATGGTTTAGTGCAAAACCAGTGTGCTCGCTCATGGAAGGACGTTAGGTTGTTTTGCCACATGCATGCATTTTCTGGAATACTGTTAGCTGAATTTCATTAATTGAAAGCTGAGTTTCTCAGAGATTTCAAAATGAGCAACACCAGTAAAGAAAAGAAATGTGTTTTGCAGAAATACAGGCCAGAATATTCCCGGAAATTCTTAGTACTGTCTTCACGTACATTATGACTTCTGTTCCACCGACTTCAGCATTAGCCACGGCAGATCAAGCGACATAGAGAAACATAACCCCAAACAGTCGCTAAATATGCAAATTCCTTTGCGTCTGATTCAATTCGCTAAGTCTCCCACGTACCCCTATCATACATACCCCTATCCAGCCTACATAAGCAAATTTCCCATGTGCCTATTGCAATTTGCTGAAAAGACTTGATTATGCATGCTGGCCCCTGACCCAGAGGGAGGATATTCTTCGTCAACCCAGGTCAGGAATCCTCCATCCAGTGCCGAACGATCTTCACTGGATGTGTTGGACGTTGTCCAACGATCGTTCAGAGCATCAGGCCTTTCTGCAGACACTGCGTCCATGGCAGCACAGGGCCGACGAGCTGAGCTGCGGCATCTGAGGCTTGCCCAGACTGTAGTTAAGATACAGCAGGAGGGGGCTGGTGAACTGCAGAGGTAGAAGCAGTCTTCCCAGAAAGGCCAGGAAGGTAGCCGGAAGACAGGGTGACGTACAGAGATCGAAAGCCCCAACGGCGCATGAGGCCGGTGGGCTCTGTTCCGGGCGCAAGTGGTGGTAAGCCCGCATGGTCTGGTATTGTCTCTGCGATGTTCCGTGAAGAGTCAACACCTTTGTCACGGCCTGTTGTCCCAGTTGAAAGGGCGTCTGAAGACAGTGGCACCAGGAGTGATGTGGCCAGTGTAGATAGCACTGGCGGCATAAGGTCGCTCCGGCGCATAGTCTTGTAAGCCAAGCCAGTGTCAGGCATTGCCCACGGTACATTTTGACAAGAAGTTGTCACCTGTCCGTAATGCTTGGGAACTGGTACACAGTGGTGTTGCGCCCAGACCTAGCTAGCAGGGAAAATTTCCACCCTGAGTGCAGCGCCACTCTGCACTATCGTTGACTGCTGTACTTCGGTGTTACTTTTGGGACCTGAGCCTTCAGATATCGCAAACACTGCAGCTCAGACCCTTGAAGTGTGGCGTGGGCTAACCCTGAACTGAACCAAGATGGTATTACCAGCAGGGATTAGCCGTGGAATCACAAGTTTAGCAAGATGCCAATCGATCCTCCACAGACCAATTCCTGTCGGTCTATAGGGGAATGTAGGGTCATGGAATTCGAAACGTTTCGCACTTCTTCCCAAACCCAAACAAACCCAGGGTCAGCTTATTGACCCTACATACATACCAAGGAAAGAGGGGAACCACGGTATTGATCATTTGCACTGCCTCACGGAACCCCCAACAATCCTAGGGCAGCCCCGTTGACCCTATGTATCGCTTAGGGGTATAATAGCGTAGAGTCAACAATCTATAAAATGCGCACACATGAGAAGAGAAAAATACCACCAAAACAAGAAAATACACATATTAACTCGGGAACTATAGAATGTGCATTTATTACAATGCGTTACGGTTTGATCAGATTATCACAAAGGTTTGGAAACGAAACGGAACCTCGATTAACTCGAAAAAGTAAAAAAGATACGTCCGTTTAGAATCACCCTAAGGAAAAGAAGGACGAACATGGGGGCCCATTCTACTATGCATCAAGGGACTAGAGGGCGCACTACGGTTGATAAGTTTCTTCTCCCACATTAGTGTGGGTCGGGTCTCCTAATGCTACTTGGCCTTGTCCAGCCTATATATGCAAACTTCCCATGTGCCTATTACAGTTCGCTGAAAAGACTTGATTATGCATGCTGCCCCCTGACCCACCACAATGCAATGCGGTTCCGCCACCATGTTGGTCCTTCTTTTTGAAACGGAGAAGTTCCCCAGAGCCAAAGTGGGGAAGGACAGGCGTGAACAGCTGGACAGGGGTAAGTATCACTAGGAGACCCAACCCACACTAATGTGGGGGAGGAGTCTCCTGCATTCACATACCCCTGTCCAGCCTACATATGCAGGCATATATAGGCAGGTGCTACTCAAGCGAACACTCACTATTCTACAACAAAGGAATAGCATCTACGATGAGCATTTCTTTGTTCGGTGAGGGACAGCGCTGGATGCTGTCCCAATCGCTGAGCGGTAGGGTTGCTGCACCGTGAGTCATCTCACTTTGCCGGACATCCTTGAGGTAGCTCTCGGTGAAGGTGGAAAGAGATTTCCAACAAGCCACTTGGCAAATGTCTGCCAAGGAGACACCTCTGAAGAACAACCAGGACGCAGAGGCGGCCAGAACATCATGGGCTCTGATGTGAGATCGAGTCGTCTCGTCATGTCGAGTCGGCCTGTCTTGACTTGCAAAGACAATGGCCAAGACCGTCCAATGAGCTATGGGTCTTTTGCTGCTGGATGAAAGGGTTTTGTGGTTGTGATGAAAAGTCTGGAACCATTCTCACAGCGAGGCTTGGTCCTCACGAGATACCATTTGAAGGTACGAACCGGACACCACTTCTTGTCGGAGCTATCTGCTGAAAGAGAGGTTATATTAGGGACGAAAATGTCTGGAGGCCAGAAGACAGGCGTCTGGTTCTTTTGGGAATTTGATGGCTGGGATAAGACGAACTCTGCTGCTCCCAGCGTATGTGACCTTCAGCAGTTGACAGGGCATGCAGTTCACTGCCGTGTCTGGAGGTAACGACCACCAGGAAGAATGCCAGCTTAATTCTAAGATGGAAATCAGATGCATCCGACAGTGGTTCGAAGGGAGGACCGGTGAGAATGCGCAAGACGTTACCAAGGTCCCAAGAAAGAACAAGGCGTTTGACGTGAGGACGCTCGACAAACATTCCCCAAAGTACATGGTGGATGGCAGTGTTAATTAATTAATGTTTTACTAATTCTAATCTAGATCAAATGTAGAACATCTTAGAAGCTAAAATGGCACCCCAAAAAAAATCACGTGTAGGGACTTGCTGACAGTGGGTTGTTTAATAGCCTTAGTGCTGCCGCCCGCTCAACTTAAGCACAGATGCACTGCTCACATGGTGACTGTCCAATCACAACCCTTTACAGCACCAAGTGAGATGCGTCCCTGCTTCGGTGCTGCATGTGTGTTTTTTGTGTAGCCTAATCTCACCGGAATAAAAAATGTTAAAATTTCTGGCATTTCTCTGCAGATACATGCATCATATTGAATTCCATTAATTCCGGCTTTATCCGTTTTTGTGAACAGACAAAAGCCTAAACAGACAGAGCAAGCAGCAAAAGTAGACATTCCTCATAATACGTAAGATGAAGGATCAGGTGCCCAAGGTTTTATTTGTCTAAACATCCAACAAAAAAATTCAGCTCTTTTAAAACTTAATAAAATGATTTTATCTGACTTAGCCCACAACACACCAAAAAATAAGTGGAAAGAAATTATTATTTTCGAGTGGCTCAGCAAGTCCTGATGAAAAAAAATGTAGAATAAATCCACCTCAGCTCTGCAGAAAAAGATATCTCCCCAGGAGTGATTGACAGCTCTATTGTTGTGTTAGACACAATGTATCTTTTGAAGTTTTTGGGTCTGGGTCACATATCTTTGAAGATGCAGCTATTACTAGGAAGACTTGCTGGGCAGATGTTTTGATCATCAGCCAATTAGTAAGTTGATTCTTTGCAAGCGAAGCAGCCATTGGTAGGATTGTTACAGTTGCCCAGAAACAGTATTACAATGGAAAATCCTGGGCCCTCTCCAGCATGCTGCCTGGACCCCAGCCAGGCTTTTTTTCCCCCTAGTGAGTGGATTACCACTTGGTTGTAAAGCCTTGGATAAATTAGATAATGGTCCTTCATCTCCTTTTCTTGACATTAATTTGTCATATGCAGCAAGGTATGAGACAGAGAGAACCCCCCTGCTTTGTGTTGGTCATTGTCTCACAGGAATCTGGGGAATTCCTTTCAGACATCTTGGGGGATGCTTTAAGTAACAATAGTCTGGAATGTGTATAGGGATTGGACATGTTGGGGGTACCCCTCGGTCTCATTTCTTGCTGAGTATATAATTTGTGGCAAATAGCCTGGTGTAGACATTTTCCAGGCTTCCAAATTTATAAACAACTTCTTCAAAAAAACATTTATCTTTTTTGAAGAAAGAAAATATTCTGCTGAACAGGCAAAATGAATATACAGTGTATTCCATCTCCCATTCGTTCTCACTTCTTTTTTTCTTGAAAGTCCTATGTTGTCAATAAAAGGACATTGCTTACACTCCAACAACCACAAGTATGCATTGTTGTTGAGGTACATAACTGCATTAAAATTGTCCTTGTTTAGCAGAAACAGAGTGAACATGCGGTCGCCTCTGTTGTTTGTGTTGGCCAAACGTTTAAATGGTTAAATTTATTAATAAGCACTGTATGCTCAGTGCTTGTCCAAGAGCTTGCGGGAAAAATCGAAGCAAAATCGGGCAAATCGAAGTGTTGCTAAACTAAATGTTTAGCAAATAAAACTTAAATTCCGACCCTTACTTCAGATTCTATGGATTGTATAAAGATGCCTACACTCTCCATATTTGTGATTTCCTTAACTTGTAAAATCATGATTGGACAGCTGTATGTTTACATTTATTGTAAAGTGTAGAGGGGAATAGGTGAACAATAAATTTGTTTAGCATGTACATTTCACATGGGAGACTCAAATTTGATTGTTGATATAAATATCACAAGAGCAGCTCATGGAAAGCAATTGTTTTACCTTTGCACTTTGTTAATGGGTGTTACAGTAATCAGGGGTATTGTACAGTACCCAGATAAATGGATGGTGTTTGATCTGTAACTAAGATAGGAAGGTTTTGGATGGCAAAGCAATGGAACTTTATATGTGGCCAAGGTAACAGTCATAAATTTTTCTCAACAACATGCAGCTTCGAGTTGGTAATGAAAGCCGACAGCAGCAGCAGCAACAGCAGCAGCTACAGTTGATCCCTCATGTGAACGAGCAGCAAGGCATTGGTAGCAAGACACAGCTTCAGCAGGCAGGTGTACTTGTCATGCACCCTGTTGCTGTCTGAATGCAGTCACTGTTGTTGCCACATTCATTCATGTGATATAGTATTATACAAATACAGCATGATTTGACAGGAAGTAGTGGGAATTACTGTCCCAAGGTGTAAGTCAGCTTGACTACCTTCCTATGCGAAGTGTAATTCCCACTGTAAATAAACCATGCTGTATTTGTTTCACTACACCTCATAAATATTCAATTAAATGTTCAATTCTGCAGGTTCCGACTGAGAAGCCTCTTCAAAATCCACCTTCTTGTCTTAACAGTATTTTTCTAGGAACCTCACTGCCTTGTCAATAACTGCCCTTGTAGATTTTGCATCTTCATTCAGCACAATACATAAGTGCACAATAAGTTCAAGTTCATATTCAGATGTAGACGGAAATCTAAGGCTACTTTTACCCACAGACGCCATTGTTTCTCAACTGCTAATTTCCGTGTACGCTCGAGTGCAGATGTGCACAGCAACATGGCTTCAATTGTCTTTTGCTGACATATGTTTTGGGTCTTATCTGTAAAAGTTATTAGGATACAACTCCAGAAAGATTACATGACACAGACTACATATTTACGCGGTGGGTTCCAGAGGGGTTTTCTGGTGCTATCAGAAAAACTACCGCATGGCAATGAGGCAGATACTCATCATTATGACGTCACATGATCACATATCATTTCTACTTCCCAGATGTGAGGTGGAATCAGCCAATGACATACTCTGATTTGCTCATGAATATTTACGAGGTGTAGTAATTCTAACTCTATACAGACCTGTCATTCATCTGCACACACTTGTTTTTGCTTCCCTAGCTGTCTTTTTTTTTTCTGCTCGGTAAAAAATGCTGTATGTGGCAACAATGGTAAATTTGTCAGTGCTGTTTTCCCCTCATTTTTCCCTCTCCTTTTTAACAATTCAAAACAAATTATCTGCTTCAGATGAAGCTGGAAGAATGACCTAGTGCATCGGTATCTGAGTTGGTTGTTTTGGGAGTAAATTGGAAACAATTTCAAAATCATTTTGGATTTGAATCATGACTAAAATCATACCCCTGTCTATCCCTATAGCTTGTCATTAATTTCCATATAATTATTTTCTCCTATTTTCTTGAATTTTTTTGCTTGCATTTGCATTTGTAAAGTACATAAAAATAACGTCACATTTATGCCTCCATTGTAGCAACAGTCTTTTGGCCTTTTGAAGGTCACCTTAGCAGTTCTTTTGAAAAAAAAATTCAGGTACTCTCTGAATGTTTGAGTAAATGGGCCAACCAGTTCATGGACGAACGCATCCGCATTTATTCATATTATGCCAATCTATGGAGGCCAGTGCTGATAACTTCCTCATATATTTCAAAATATAAACATGGGCTTGAAACAGCTGTTAAGTATAATTCAGGACTTACCTACGAACCATGCAATCACTCCCTCTTTTTTAATTGTCAGCCCCTGGCTGTCCAATGAAATACAATACTTATTCATTCTGGGAACACGAGAACATCTCTTGTTCACAAACTCCATGTTATGCAAGCAGAGTACAACTAACACGGGCAGACACGCATCATTATGCAAAATGGGGAAGTTTGCACCTTCTGCATTATGGATAAACTGGAGCATCCTCCAGAGGTGATTTGTTCACTTAGAATTGCCCTAAAAATAAATTCCGAAGGTGTTGCTGGTTTGTTTTCTGCATTCGGTGAATTTTGAAAATACAGATAACAATGGCAGGGATGATGCATGTGATACTGTGATGACTGGTGTTATACCCTACCCACATTACTAAACAGATCACTCAATTAATACTTTATGTGTATGTGATGACATTTGGATTTGCTTTAGTTGTCCTGTTTTTATATACATGAACAAATGTGTTATAAATTTTTACAATCAAAAGGAGATTGACAAGAAGAAACAAAAGGGATTCACATATTGCTTTCATTGCAAAATACAGCTCATCAAAGGCTTTTGGTGATCCATAGCATGATGCATTTTATTTCACTTATTGAGTAATACTTATAAATAGCTGATGATACAAACAGCAATCAGAGCCATCAGGGGCAGTGCCAGAAGCCTAATTCATGTGTAAATTCTTCACACGGAAAATGACATAAAGTGAACATGTAACGACACGGGTGAGATTTCTCAGCTTTTTAGCTGATTTCAGCTTTTGTTGTTTTGGGTTTCACCTTTTTTCCTCTGGCTGTGCACAGAGGTATAGGAGATTTTCACCATGAAGCTTCTTGATGCCATTTTCAGCTGTTTTCAGCTATTATCATTGGTCAATCTCACCCCTGCAGCATATATGGAAGCTACTTAATATTGGATTGACTGGATAGAGGACATTTTTGTGGGGAATTTCAGTAGTTTTGTACTGGACATGTTTACCTTAGGTAGCCTAAACGTAGCAAAATGGTACTTGCCATGACATGCACAGTATTAACCACTTCCTGCCGGAGACTTCGGAATCTGAGACATATGGTTTATATGCATGGCCGGGGTCTCCAAACTCGGACAAAGGAAACAGGGCCCTGTAGCAAAAAAAACGTACTGCAAACAAAAGACCAGGCTGCTGGGCATTACCGACATTTTTCACTCTCAAAAGTGGTGATAATCCAGCCTTGTTTTGAAACCGTATACCAGGGCGAGTGGAGAGCCAGCGGATTACCACCAGGGACAAAAGCGTGCCACCACCGCAGAGATGAGCCACACAGCACCGCTGCATGCTAATCTGGCCCC
>NW_019091392.1:390417-407798 GCF_001949145.1 Acanthaster planci | reverse complement strand
AGCATGTGGCATGGTCTGTATCAATTTGTGGGTACATGTACATGCATCAGTGAATGGGTAGCCGCATATGAGGTACATGTACATACATCTGTGAATGGGTAGCCATGTAGACCAGCCGCATATGAGGTAAATGTACATCATACAGATGACTGATGTGGACAATTTTTTGTTACTGCTACAACTGTAAGGATGCTTTCCATTAAAGAAATCAAAACCAAACTTAACTTGCAGAAATTTTTGTTACAAAGTTTTCTATTTCTGATCATTTTCAATGATTGCCAATTGTACCATATCAATTCCAGTTTTAATGGTTCCTGGCACGTCTGTAATAATTCTGTTTAGCAGTGGGAACCAATGTGACTCAGTGAGCAGTGACTCGGGGAAAGCTGATGGGAAACTTACTACATTTTGTGATTCGATTTCCATTCCAAACTTCCTGATAGGTGAAATGTAGAAGGAAATGAGATTGTGCACTGAAGAAATTGCTCATAGTTTGGGTGTGATTTATGTTTAACTTGATTTCTTGCGTTGGAAGTATTGGCCGAAAATCTTCATGCAGGCTACAACCAGGAACAGGTGCGTCGGCAACTGATAATTGTTCCACCAATTGACTCCTGCAATGCACGTGTTTTAATGGTGGCATTATACTGTGCCACCTGTTGACTTATTTGAAATGTTGTAGAGATGAAAATCTGTTCTCTGATAATCAAGTTGTCTTGTGTAGATAACATCTGTGTATATCCAGGGTTCTTTACAGCGGCCACCAGCGGCCACTGCTGTAATGCCCCAGTGAGTTGCCATGAGGCCCTTTAAAAATGGTGCGTTCCTTTAGGCCACGTGGCTGACGTGCCCCTCTTCAATGATCAGTAGGCCTTCGTGTATTTAAAGCTGTATTCAACTTTCAAGTTACCCTTAGTACTAGCATTTCTGTCAACAACTGGCCAGTCGCACTGAGCACTATTTTTTTTATGGACTGGTTTTTGCGTCGCTCTGTAGACAACATGGTACTGTATGGCAACCATATCAACGTCGTTTAGTTTTGTGACTCTATAAACGTGGCACCAGACTACTTTTATACATAGACTGGTTACAAGTACCGACACAGAATTAAACGTTCTACACTGATTGGATTCAGTACATTGCACAATTTTGGGGGTTTTGTGGATGGGAATACGACCCAATCTATTTTTTCCTTGCTATTTTACTGGCATTCACACGGGTACTGGGCATGACAGTGGGCTTTTATTGGATAAATGTTTGTGACCCAGTGACCAACTTGTTTGAATTGCATTGTTTGTGACTAATTACATGTAACTAATTTTTGAAATACAGTGTTGCCTTTATGGCATCATGAAAAGTAAAAAGACACAACACCAAGCATGATAAGTAAACATTTCAAAGTGGCCTTGGTGCCCTTCCAGTTGGCCTTGGTGTCCTTTGATTTTTGGGAGCATTCAAGGCCAAGTGGCCTTGATCCTCTGAAGCTTAAGGTTGAAGCCTGTATATCACATGCTTTTTGTCTCAATGTTAATTGCCTATTGAACTATGTCTATTCCTCGGTGGTTGATTGTATTTTTTATACATTGTTACATTGTTAGGGCTTACAAATGCGTGGCAGTAGTGGACATCAAGGCCAGATGAATCAAGCTGGTGGTATGGGTGGACCAGGAAACCAAGGACTCCTTGCTAATCCAAACATGCAGGCCCTGCAATCTCTGCAAGGACTCGCTGGTGGCAATTCAAATGTTGGCAGGATGGGTCCTGGACAAGGACAGCCTATTCAAACGGTAAGTACATGCACATGTTGCTGTGGCACAGCGATATTTGTTTTTAAAAAAGAAAAAAGCAGAAAGTATCTGCAAGTTCACTCATGTACATGTGCATTGTGCTAGTTAATGCACATGTGTAATGCACTAGTGATACAACCATGGGTTCATGTTACACTTTGTCAGAAGCTGTAGCCCTGGTGTGTTTGAGACTGATCGTAATAATCTACAATGTTTTAACCGTAACCGCCAAGCGTATTGTTTGGCTTACACTACTCAGTACTACAAAATTAAGAAGTCGTCTGAGCCTGAAGGACCTAGCACTTTGAATTACTACTTCTTGCTTGGTTACTTCCATTGTTACTCGTACAGAGAACAATAAAGCCACACATTCATCAAGCCAAAGCACGATATGGTACATTTGTCATATCTATCATATTTTAATGGCTTCAGAGAACAATAAGGTCATGTCCTCTTACAAGCAGCAGGGCTGAATACTACATTTTACTACAACTAGTAATTTGTAGTATTATGTAGGATTAGGATTAATATAAAAATCAGGGATGTGAGCAGCTTTTTAGCTGAGTTAGCTTTTTCATTTAGATGTTAACTCTGAATTTTAGCCTTTTTGTACACCTGGTCTGAACAAAAGTATTGGAACTTTTATTTTAGCATTTTGTCAGCTTTAATTGTAAGTGGCCACTCACACCCCTGAAAAATATTATAATGAAGTCTTCGGCGTTTTCATATACAGTCAGCGTGCAGGGTACACATTAATGGACCGCTTCACAAAATTTTATTTGCAGCGATTCACGGTGTCAAATGTGTCAAGACTTCACAAGTTTCTACTAGGTTTCGGTAGTACCCGTAGAAAAGCGGACAGGAAATTCGTTTGATGGTAGTGATGGACCAAAATGGATTGGTGACTTACAAATTAAAAAATTTACCAAAAAATAACTCACATTTTCGCCAGTTAAAATTTGTAGAATTTGTTTAAATGGCATCCTGACACGTGTTGTTAAACGCAAACTTTTGATGAGTACCTCTGCATTTTTGGTGCTCCTGACTGTTCTGGGATATTTAGGAACAGTTTAAGGGTTTTCGGACTCTTGAAACATTATGCTTTAGAATAATACCAAACTCACCTCTGCAAGTTTTATGATCGTTAATTTTGAGGTCAAAACGTGGCGCAGGGCTGCCAGCCACTTAAACCTCTGTACTCTGCTATTTCGTCAAACAAGTAGGCGTGTTCGAAAGCATTGTTTTATTCGTTCAAATCATATTAATATGATTTGAAATTTATTAACAAGTTAAAGGCTGTACATCGGATACTGATATACTGTAATTTACACTACTTGTAGGCCTGCAGTACATGTACATTGCCGTAGTGTATAACAATGCTTGCATGGTGCACGATTATGATTGGCCCATGCAATGTCTCCATTTATGAATGGAATAAATGTCAACGCGTATAACATGAGGTTCACCGTAAGACAAGGTTTTTTTGGGAGTCCCTTCAAGCTCCTATTAAGCGTGCTCGACTGTATACCGGTATGTACATGTATGTTCAATATTGCCAACTAGGCTTGGGCAGCTCCAGAATGCTCAGAGCTGGTTCCGACTCCAATTAAGAGCCATGATCCCGAGTTAGAACCAGCTCCCAAGGATATAAAGAAAAACAAAAGGTTTAATTAAACACATGAAAAATCTGTTGTCCCATCATGCCGGCGGCACTTATGAACAGCACAACGGACCTGCTTTTGGTCTTTTGTGGGCTTAAGATTATCCACAGTGGGCATTTTTTATTTGATTTTCGCCTCTTCATAGACCAGTCGTGGTTGGAATAAATCTGCAACCTCTAAGTACAACTCAGCACTGCTTCCTCCTTACCATTCAACATCCATGTGTATCCAATCAGAACAATAAGCGATTTGCCATGGCCTAAGTACATGTAACTTTACCCATGTACAAATGTAATCGTGATCACGCCATGGCACTTAATGTATGGACTGGATCCCGTTTACTTATTGAGCGTTTGCCAACGTATCGTGAATGACCATGTATAAGCTTCAAGTTGGCACAAGGCATTTGTCCGCAGTGGGCTCATCATATATGTACGTGTAAATATAAACTCTGAAAGACCACATGTACATTATCTTGTAAGCGGTACCATTGCCTGGGTCCATACATGGCACCGGCTCTACGATATCGCCTATCAAGTGAGAAGTTGAGAACTGGAACCCTCACTGGACCAGCTTGCTCATAGGGTCCGATCCATTTCGTTGACAACGCTACATGCGTTACATGGCTTAGAGGATCTCAGTTTGCGTGCATAACCACAGAGTGGTACATGTCGCCCATGATACCGGTAATAGACTGATTCGTGCGCTGAGTTAAAAGTATGCAATAGACAGCTCTATTGTTACTGAAAACCTGAAGCATATTGGCAGGGGCATACAGTATTCAATGTGGCAGATGATCTATCTTTAGTTGTTAGGCAAAAACAAATGTACACTCAACATGTGTGCTGTGTGGGCAACAATCAATTACTTATGTTCTTTTTCATCAAAGACAAAACTTCAAAAAACTCTCCAGCTTGTACACAAAAACATGGTAAAATATTACACTGAAATTCAAAGGCTAATAATGAAACAATCGAGATAAACTCCAAAAAAAAATGGGAATAAATAGACTCATTGGACTGAAGCAACACTGATGAATGGATCATTACACACATCCTGATCAAATTCATTAATCAGGCAACACAAATAAATTTAATCACTGACTGAATGTTACAGGTATGTTACAGGTATTGGCAATTGGCAAAACTGGCAATTGTGGCTGAGCAATGTTGAGGTCAACATTATTCAGAGTCAAATATCAGACAGCCTGCTGGCCTCTTTACTTGCAAATGGGGTCCTCTTGGCAGTCGGTGCACTGTTGACATCTAAAATCAGCAGACGGTATGCATTGTGGCCTTGCGCGATGAATATGTGAGGATGTGGTAAGAATTCACTGAAGATCAATGGCGAACATGCAATTTACTGCATTCCTTGTGCATAACACTGCCAAATCCTCCCTGCATTCAATTGTGTTCATGTATATTCAGTACAATATTCTGCATGCCAGCTGCCTTGTAGCCACACCCTTAAATTCCATCTTAGGCCAAAGAGATCATGAAGTGGCCAAACAAAACCATTCTTGACCCTGTTCTGAATGCCCTACTACTCAACTTGGAGGCAAGTTAACGGAAACTGCAGTGCGATGCTGACCATCGTTCAAATATGTACACCTTTTCACACTCAGGCATTGTACATGTTTGTACATGTATAGTACATTTAGTTGTTACGACATGCCAGCGTGGTAGGTCAGCCTGAGTGGAGACTCAGATTTGACGTTAGAGTTGTCACTCACAGGCACAGTAGGCTTGCCTGAGCGGTGAGTTGGATTCATATTTGATGTTTGGAGTTGGCTATTTGAAGGTGGAACTGCCGCTGATGGGTACCTGGTCCTTCACAAAAGCAGAGCTGCTGATTCCAATTTCTCTTTGGAACTGTGGTTCCTCTTGGAACCAGGAGTGTTGCCCAAGCCTGCTGCCAACAGTTGACATTTTACAAAAATGAGTTATCAATGGATACTGGTAATCCTCCAGTTATCGTAGCGTCCATTACACGCTAATGTTGAATGGTTCCTTTATCTTATTAGCAAACACTCTGTATTAAGGATATGTTCATAAACTTTGCAGCTATCATTTTTCAAACCTTTTAACAAATAATTTTCTCTGGCAGTCCAAATGGCTGTTTATTACCACAAATCCTGTTCTTGTGGTGAGAGGGGATTTGTCAATTTTTCCCTAACAACAACCAGCTGTCTTTCATTTTCCCCTTCAGCCACAACCGCCTTGTGCCAGCTATGCCATGCACAGACAGGTACATGCCAGACCTGATTTGTGTATTAGTCATTTTCCTGTTACGGATTGCTTGAAATGAAAATATACCTTTTTTAATTTGTTTCCAGTGCTTCTTTCTAAGACAGGTTCTGATTTGAAAGCTAAAGTGTAAACTTCTTGTATAAATACTGTTCTCAGAAATTCTCCAGTAAAGGAATATTGGCCAGATTTCCACTTCGCTCGTTGACGTGTGAGATTGTGAAAAATCACAGGGGCCAAAAAATCCACAGAAAATTCACAGGACAGTGCATTACTCACTGTGTGTGATTCCAAGTACTTATTTCATACTCGGCAGTCAAAGACTTCTGCATTTAAAGTGTGATGAATATAAATTTATTTGCAAGTCTCCCTTTTTAAAAAGAAACAATTGTGGAAAACTGAATATATATTTTAGGTGTGAAATCTCCAATTGTTAGCTGATTTCTGCTTTTCGTTGAGTATGCCAAATTTCATTTTCCGCCCTTTTTGCTTCAAACCAGCTAGATTTTCCTTGTTTTTCTTCCTTTTTCAAGTGCAGATTTTACATGCTTTATGGGCATCGTTTTGTACGAAATTTCCGATATTTTTTAAACATAAACTCATTAAAATGTCAGTGCAACGCAAGTGCATAATTGTCCAAAGAGGCTCTGACTCAGATACAATCAGTTTGACAAGACTGATCTTCAAGTAACAAATCCATGGAAATGGACGTGGATGGAGTACATGTCACTGCAATTAACGTTCTGTGACACAATCTGGGCCCTGCAAATCCAAAAGCCTGGAGCATGCATTCTTTGAATCGAAGAAATGAAATGTGAAAAACTTGGTCAAATCAGGTGGAAAGGGGCCAACTCGCACTAAAACCTCGATTCTTACAATTTTGGAAAGATATTGCTTGTTTATTTTAGCCTTAAGGAAGAAAACAGTTACATTCGAAATATGCATAAATTGCATATTAAAAAAAAAAGGCCAGTGGTTGTACCACAAAGCATCTACATTTCAAAATTTTCCGGGCCCTGAAGTGGGCCCCGGACCTTGCACCACATATATATGCTTCATGATTGCAGTATCAGTTGTTGTCAAGTATTCTTTTTGCTTCACCCAGACCCTGTCTTCTTTATGTCTATTTTCGGATTATGCATGCATTCAGATTGTGCATCCGCGTACATGTAACATATTTGTATGTGACTTAATGGAATCACTAAACTCAACAGGGGATGTGTACATGTTGCTTGTCACGTGCTGTTGAAGATGAGTAATATAATTGACTAAAATGTTCAAAAAATTATTTGGAAAGGAACTGTTTAATATTTATTAATTGCATCCACACAATCAGTTTGTAAATTGCTGGAGTGCTGCCTACAAAGATTGTTAAAACTCCTATATGTGCAAACTGTATTCAGCATAAGCTTTTTACAATAATTTGTGGCATAATCAAGTACTATACCATTGAGTCACGTCTGTGGTAGATTTCATATACGAGAATTAATATGCAATCAGTGGAATCCATTTGTGGCTTTCAAAATTGTAACTGATGCAGATCAAAAATCCAATTGTCTCAGAAAATTCATTCACCCTGAATTACTCATATCACAAAGGATTTTGTGTAAGAGACTGACACGCCTGCCAATGAGTTTGTGCTTGTATGACGTATGTTTTGCTAGATGTGACTGCCCAATCACGAACGGTACTATATTCGAGGTCAGTGCATCACACTCATACTAAATTCTCATGTTAGGCTTCATGTAAATTTGAACGTGTTGACAGCCTTGCCACTCAACTTCTGTTCATAAATTTTGAAATGGAAAATGAATACATGATCTGCAAATCATGTACCTGCTGAGAGAAATTTGATGAAATTAGCAGTCTCTGTCAAACTATTTAGGTAGTTTTGTGCGATCCAAATTTGGCAGAATGGCCCAGACATCTTATTATTTTGGAACTTTTGTTGTTAGCATGGGGGCCAAATGGGTGCGCACACGCAGCATGGAAATTTTGACCCGTCATGGAACACGTGACAGAATTAATTACAGGTTTGTAGTTAGATTGCACATTAAAAATGAGTCCCGATCCTCATCAGAGCCCAAATGATCATTCATTAGTACACATTTCAAATTAAGAGATCAGACAAATTATTTCGATTCAACAACTTATCAGTTGAAGAGTTTATCTTTTAGAGTAACACTTTTGAAACCACATGTTCTGAGTGACTTATCATGGAGACACTTTGAATTGCAGCTCCTGTGGTTTTCTATAAGCCATTTAAGCATCTAAGTGCAAGTTGGAATTCTGACGGAAATTCCTTTTCAAGATATTTCAGTGAACAGATGGTTATGCAGAGCCTGAAATTACGGTCGGACATTTGCCGGGCACTTATTGTGTTTTTCTGAACAAAATCAAAGATGCTCAGACTAATGGTCCGACCAACATATCAATAATAGCTCTTAAAATGTCAACACAATATATGGGATTATGGCATCCAATTTATTATTAGTTTTGTGTTAGAATTACGTTAATTATGCCCAAGGTATTCATCAGGGCTGATTGCTCATCACCAGCCCATGTCACCTACACATAGCGCCACACATGTCTATTTTACTTTTACAGACATGAAATCGCCCATAATACTTGGCACTGTCACAGTGGGGAAAACACATGCACGAAACTTGATGCATTAAACGAAGCTGCTCTGGTTCCCAAATGTAAAAGGCTGCAGGCCGGAAAGACATCGATGTTATGTTGCAAGAGGTTTTCTGCAAGTTAATTGACAGAACTTGGTCTCTTATTTATGTTAGTATTTTCTGTGATCATGAGTGTAATTTGAGGTTGTTCTGCTCATGGCACAAGGTTTAGCACCCGCTGGTCTGGATGTATCACGCATGCTTACCACGCGACCCCGACACATGGACATTGTTGGCCAGTTTACCGTCATGATTGTGTAAATTGTCCATAAATTTCTTGTGAATTGCCGTTTGGAGAAATTTTTACATAGACATTAAAACAGGTGGTAATCAATTTCTGAGATACTTTCGTAGGCTTTCGCCACCACTGATGCCATTCAATCAGCACAAAATTGCCCTAAAAAAAGTTCCGACCTATCGACCCAGTTTTTGAGAGGTGCGCATGCACAGCACAACTACACCATTTTTTTGGCCTAATAAAGACTGCATGTATGCAGTAGGCCTTAGTTAAATAACAATAATCATGGATTCTGAGAAATCTTTGGCAAGTGTTGATCCAATCATGGAGCTATTAAACACATGGAGTCAGCACATACAGAGATCAAAAGGGTCAATGATGGCCACCGCCAGGCTATAAGGTACCTCGCATGCGTGTCCGTAACACTTCCACATGTTCAACATGGCCGCCTTGAGACGGAATATTCCAATGACAATGAAAGTTTGGTTACCTCTTTACATCCCCAAAAATGTCTCTCTAAACAATAAACAGAATTACTAATACAAAAACTCCCCAAGAAAACTGAGAGAATGTAGCTGGTCCAGCGAAAAATAAAAGCACAAAAACATGGGAAGATTTGTTTCCACCTTCTCTTAACCGATGGAACCACTAGGATTGCGACTTAAGATATAAATATTGCAGTTCATATTTAGGGTATTTGTTCTCTACCGCCGGAAACGCAAAATGTCATAACTGACTTCAAAAATGTCTGACTTTTGCCAAATAACCACCGCTGATTTAGAATTTTCAAGCACATCTGTGAAGATCACTCGCTGACTCCTGACGGCTACTGAAGAGAACTGCGCATCTTCTTTGTGCATCTTTTCCACCATTTATTTACTCCAGTATGCCGCAGCGAAAAACGGTATGTGGGTTACCAGCTACCTGGTGGTGGGGATCACTGTGTACAAAGAACATTTACGGTCTTCAACACTCGGGCTGGTAACCGCGCCTTGTCCGTGGAGCCGACCGAAGCAGTTAATCGGATTACAGTCTGTAGGACTTCGTGCCAACCCCTTGTGTTTGATAGCTCCATGATCCAATTCGAGCAAGCAAATTTATGACATGGCCTGCGCCCGAACAAGGATTGCTCTATGCAGCTGCTGTGTGGTTCTGGTAGGACCAGAGGAAGAAAAGTGAATTTCGACCCCAAACACAGCACGTTACAACTCAACCTTGTATATATATGTAATATGGCTGATCAAAAGCTGGTAATGGCAGAGCAAAATTGATTGTATTACAACATTTTGTCCAAGCACTTTTTTGGTCTAATTTCGCACTCTGTTATGTATCATGAAAAATGAGGCAAGACTTTGAAGCTTTGCATGGTGGAGATAGACTAAGGAGAGGACTTGCGGTAACACCATGGGGATAAATCTCTTATTGGGAGAGGTATGGTTCTGATGAGTACTGTTGAGTGAGTATACAACGTTTCGACCAGTGTGCTCTGGTCATCCTGAGGAGTGAAAATTACAGTTTCCTCACTGCAAATCAACAGAGTAATACAAGTACAACATTCCCCCCACCTCGTCTTATCTAGGAAGTCATGGAAGTTCTAGCTTTTCGATATGCTAAAACATTTATCGTTCACATAAAAGAAACCGTAAACTCTTAAGTAAGGATAAAAATAATTCAATTTGGACTGCTAGCAACATGCCTTTGAGTAAACAGCACAATAGTCAACCATGATACTTAATAACGATATTGGAATTGAACATGTATCCCACTGCAAAGTCATTTGTGGTGTGTAATCTCCCTTAGACCAGCTTGTGGTGGGGAATGGTAATGATTCATGATGAGAATGGGATTAATTTACCATTTCGCTGGGTTGGTTTATGTTTTGCTGTAGTGTAAGCTCTACCTGTTCATGATGACTAATCGTAAACGCAAGTAGTGCATTGGACAAAAATGTATGCAAGCCAAATATTGTAGTACTCGTATTCCTACTCCGGTACTTTATTCTGTACTTGTACTCGTGAACATGTTCTCCTACTTTGAAAAAATTTCCCTGTATTCGTTCTCTTATCAAAGTACATTTACTTTTACATGTTCTCTTGGATTTACTTGTACTCAAGTGCGTAGTCAGCGCCTTCAATGAAGGCGTGTTATGCGCCCAGTTGATTCAGGTCATTAGCTCACATAGCGGTTCATGGTATAAATAACAATGTCATCATAACCCAATAGCCCTGTGTAGGAAAAAAAACAAACTTCCCAAAACCAGTATGTTTTGGCCACTTGTGTACACACTTTCTGCAAAAAAATAGTGGCCATTAGCCAAAACAGTGTGCACATTGTTCATTCTACTTGCCAGAGTGGTACAATCACAGTCATTCTCTTACTTTTTGCTTGTACATTATTGTAATACTTGTTCTCCAGTACTTTTTTCTGCACTCACATTCATACTCATAAAAATGTACTCGTACTCCAAAGAAAAAATGTCCCTGTACTCTTACCGGTACTCATGGAAAAGTACTCAACTACAACACTTATGCCAGCTGTATGAAATGTGAAGGTTGTGCATCAGTTGTGAAAGGTCTAGATACAGTGTGGAGTAATTTGATGTATTACAGAAATCTTTGATTCGGTTAGTATCATTCCCAACAAACAGCAACTGGTTCTGATGAATGTTATGAAATCACAATGGATATTACAAACAAACTTTGTCTTACATGCAAAAATCACACCCAACGTAATCTGCATGTAGTTCTCCCCATGTTTTTAAACTCTCAAAAATTTATGATATCAGCTACACCTTATGTGGTACATCATATTGTAATGTGTTGCATATTTTGGGGGACATTCATGCTGATTCTATGACTTGCTACATTTACAATTTGAGCATTGTTAGATGTTAGCCTGTGAGCTGTTGATTAACTTCATGTGGTATTTCTCCTCTCCCTTGGGTATTCCTGGCTTCCTTGCATGATGGAAATCAACTTAATCTTCGATGTTGCTGTTACCCTGTGCGTGGATTTTCTTCAACTTCATCACTCCTGATCCTGTCCAATATTCAAATATTGTATTTACATGAAATACAAACATGGAATCTTTGTGTTGAATGTTTCATGTACATGTACTGGTATGCCATAATTACCATTCACACTTGTGCTGCAATTTACCATGTACACTAATATCTGTACATGATCATGCTTATTCAATGACTGTGGATTGGCATACTTTGTACCGCTATACAGCGGCCATCACGTTTTGACCAACCACCTCAAAATATGGGAGGGCGTGGTCAGGCAGGGCCAGGAGGAATGGGAGGGCCTCAGCAGGGTGGTGGCTCTTATGCTGGGGGTTCAGCTGGTGGACCTCGCCCTTTAGAAGAGATACGAACTAGGCCTCCACCATCCATGGACCGCCGTGATATGGATCGACGTGATCGTCATGAGGATTACATGCCCAAGCGCCCCCGTCGTTACTAGTTCACTGCATTCTGGTTAGTAAGAGATTACTTGTTGTGATACATGTACATGTGTCACTCAAAAATTGCCGATTACCCAGAAGTAGATTGCTTTGCATGAGTGTGTTGGTTTTCCTGTTAACATTCAACCATGAACAGACATGTTTAAGAAAATGATTATGATTTAAGCATTGAAATAAGCATCAATAAATATTGTAGATGTTGATTGGTTTGATTTAAATAATAGTTGTAGGGTCAGTTTTGTTAACTGCATAATTCGTGCTGTTTTATAAATCTATGCCAACCAAAACTTTGCTTTAGTGTTTCTTTTTGCGTTTTTCGTTTTGGTTTTTTTTATGTTTGTTAGCCATAGTGAACTTTGAGAAGAAAATCAAGACGACAAACATTGTGCATGTACTGTAGGTTTTGAATGACTTTAGTCATGTCTTCTTTGGATAGATAATATGTAATGTTTTATTGGCTATGTACAGAGCAAACCATGATTTGAACTTTTTAGATTTTCTTAGATTGCTGTAGGTGTGTTGTTTTTTAAAAGTTCCAAGATTGACAGCCGTACATATGTAAGCAGACGTCAGTTTAGTTTAAATTGGGGCATCCGTAGGTAACGATTTTTGTGTTCTTAATCCAGTTCCGTTAAGACTTTGACAAGTTGAGAGTGTAAGTGATATAGTGTATTGGGCCAAGTGATGTTACATACACATAAAAGTAGCTGAAGCTGTTGCCTTTGTTTCTTTGAAAGTAATTTAGCAGTGAACTTAGATAAGCTGGTGTTAATTTTTTTTTCCTTTTTACATAAACATACCTGTGTTTTTGGAAAGTGGCTATTGTAAGAATCATACTTTTTCTTTCTTTTTCCATCAAACAACCCCTCAATATAATAAGAAAATATCAAATGAGTGTATTTCAGTCACTTCTAGTAGATCTAACTGTGGGTACTAAGCACATACCCTAGTCAGGACTGATGGTGCACTAGATTTTTGAAAAAGTTTTCTGGTTCAGAATCTGTACCTTTGTTTGTGTGCCTCGTCACTAAATTTTCAACTGTCACTTCAAATTATTGGAAACATCTTTTAACCAGTCATAAATATACTATATACATGCATGAAGATTACATCTTAACGTCTACATTCGATTTCATCAGGACATTAAGCTTTTAATCGGAATTTTGAACATTGTGCCTCTGCTTTCATACTTACATGTATCTCCAGATGTCAACTGTGTAGTGTTGTGTTTTCAGATCATTGTCCAGTTTAGCGGTAGTATAATTGCAGGCCTTTTAAAATGTAAGATTGTGCACAGATGTCATGTAAGCTTTTCTGGAATACATCTTGCTGCAACACTAAAGAAAAAATGTTGGAGTCCTCTTGCTTCTGTGAAAACTGCCATTCAAAACATGAAATTACCCATTTACAACTAAACTTCGGCAGAGGTATCCATTGTGTGTTTAATGAAAAAATGTAATACCTCAACCGGTTACGATGTTTCAGCTGAATATGCATAGCATGTCGTTAAAGCAAAAAATGTCTCATACTGATCCTGTTCCGTTCAAAGATCATTTAAGATTAACAAGATACCGAAGCCTAGAATGAAGAAATGTGTGTGTTAATACATTATCAGTGTAAATTACATTTTCTTGTGATTTAATTCATCACAAAAAATTACTGTGAGGTTGCAGACTTTTTTTCCCTCAAAACTACTTGAAACTTTTCCCAATGAATATCCGGATGGAAGATCCTTGGAAAATGCAATTCATTAAATATCACAACTGTTAAAGAGTGTAACAAAAAAGCTGTTTTGCTTTTGGAGGAGTCTATATTAACAGTAACAGGAAAATCATCCAACCCGCCTTCGGTAAACCTAAGCCCACCTAAACACATCAGTAACTGACAAAATAGATATTGGTAGTTGTAAGACTAGAATTTGGATGGGTTAGAACTTGAAACATCTTTATGAAAAAGGAGTTTACCTGATGCGAATATATGACTATCACCCCTTAAGATAATGGTATGGTCAAAACCAAGCAGTACCGTGCAACATGGCTGCTCCTTTTCAAGCTCCATGGCAAAGCTTGTTTCTTAAACTAAATGTGCAATTTCCAGACATTTACCCTTCTGGTTTCCAATCATAGTAACCTTTTTGCCCAGTATTTAGCGGTAGTTACCACTTTCTGTTGATTTGTGAAGTGTTTATTTTGTGCATTGATGGCATGCGGATGGTTTTGACATACATGTGACATGAACTATGAACGTGTGGTTGTGTGTATGTGTACATGTAGGTGCGCTGTGACTGCTGTCACCTTACTGGCTGAGAAAGTGTTATTTGACAGATTCATAGCATTTCATTGTTGAAGGAAGAGACAAAAAGTTGGAAGTGCGTGTATACTTGCCGACCACAACTCGAAGCCAGGAAAAAAATGCACTTTTCAAGGGCCATTTGCAGAGCGACCTTGCTTGTGCATTATCTAGGCACTCCGGACTGTCATGTGGCCCGTGGATTTTTTTGCAAGAAAAGTAATGTGAGTGTTGCAATGGAACGGTGTTTTTCTTGATTTTTCTCATAACAGTTAACTCAAAAAAAAACCAAGGCCATAGAATGATATGCAAAGTAAATAACAAATCCCCATATTGGCCAATTTTGAAAAATTGCAGCAAAAGCAAATGTTGTGTACTACCTTTAATATCTTCATAACGTAAATTTTGATTCAAACACCAAATTTTTCAGTAGCAACGTTTTCATGTATTTTCACGAAGGCATGGAAACATTGGGGATACAAGTACTGGTAATGAGTTTGGTTCTAAAAAACTTAACTACTTTTGGGATCTGCCCATATACCATAAGTTGATATTTCAGATATGATCTTCTGATCGCCTACATGTACATGTATCAAATGAGGCATATTTATTCACGCATTTCATTAGATGAATTAAGTAGTTACATGTGGCTGTTTGCAACCTTTTTACAATGCTTCCATGTCCATAACAACTTACGTGTATTTGGAGGAACATTTTCTACATTATGGAACTTACTGAATCTCTGTGCTGTAACACCATGTAGTCCCATAATGTAGGAAATGTTCCTCCCAATACAGACTGAGCATTGCTTTTTTATTATACTGTCACGATATGACTGGTTGATTGAAAACTTGTTACTTCTACATATTCCCATGAATTTAATTCATTTGCGATGTTTAGTGGGCAAAAGGAGTATTGAGGAATCGGATATACACATGCAGCACATGTACGTGTATGGCATTTTCACCACAACAAAGAGTTTGAATTGGGTAATTCTGAATTATATTCACCTCTTCGTAGAAACAAAAACACAAATTACAGATATGCTTTGTGTATGTGTGTTCTGTGGATTGATCTGTATTGTAGGATAGGTAGGATTGATCTGTATTGTAGTATTTCCTCACAGTTTACCATGTGTTTGCTAGTTAATGTAATGGTTTCAGAAAAGTGAATGTCAAGTGACATGGTCTTGGCTAGTATGGCAAGTAAAACACCATGGCATTTTTTTTTCAGTTGGTCGTTCCTTTTTCTGTTAAATGAAGTACATGCATCATTCATCGTGGTTTACAACTTTTTTTAGCTGACAGGCGAATCTTGATGCATCATTTCCTAGGTACATTGCAGATTTAGAATGTGTCTGCTACTGCTTTTGAAATCGAGGTCTGCATCAGAAATCTTTATATAACAGGTTTTTGCCCTTACCCAACATAAATATTAATAAACACTGTGTGCTCAGTGCTTGCCCAAGAGCTTGCGCAAAAAAGGAGTAAGCAGGAGGTCGTGGGTTTGAGTCCCACCCAAATAAGCTTGGGAATTTTTTTCACAAGCTCTTGAACAAGCACTGAGCATACAATGTTTATTAATATTTACGTTGGGTAAGGGCAAAACCTGGTATATAAATTAACATTTCCCCAATGCAAAAATGCATCTTAAAAATCAGAAATCTTGCTTCAGCCATGTCAAAGTCAATACTAACAAAATTTCAATTTACCAGCAATATAACAATAACATGACATTTGGAGCCACCTTTGAATTTGGCACAGTGCAACATGACAGATGAAGTCATATTACACATCAGTTGTAGGACACCATGCCAAACTATGCCGCAGCCTTGATGAATCAAGCTGAATTCCGACTTCGGTTGTGTAGCTTTGATTGCACATTCATTGGCACAAATTCAAGGATAGGATTTGCTTACAATTCCAGGAGAGCAACAAGCACTGTGTGAAACATATTTTGTAGTTTAAAATTGAGAAACACGTGGCCTTTGTCTTTCTGATAGTTGTAAAAAATGTTCTCTCTAAAAATTACAACATTTCGTCGCTGTTTCCATCTCTTGTGTTCCTCTCTTCGCAGTTTTATCAATTAGGTCCAAATTAAAATGAAATTTGTCTGTGATTTTAAAATCATTATCTGAAACCATTTTTACACTTGGCCACTCTCAAGTGAATTTTATTTGGCAGCAGAGGTGTGACATTCTGATGCAGGCCTGTATGAATGATAGTATGGTGATGAATAGTGAAAGCATAAAGCCGTTACACATCTAACAACCACTAGTATTCTGTTCAAACCCTACTGGTGGTCAGAGCTTTAATAGTTTGTGATAGTTCAGCAGTGATTGTATCACTTAAAAAATGTTTGTTAATGTCTCGTGGTATTTGAAAATAAATGTAACTGAATCCTCATGATCACTGAATTGCATTGTTTTGTTTTTAGATGAGGGCAAATATTACTTTTCCCTTAAAGCAACTGATGCTTTCTGTTGGTTTTAAGTTCAGTCCAGTGACAGCACTTTTTTGAACATAGTTATGGACAGATCATGTGCTGTTGGACATGTAAACCACTAACTTGTTATATGGTTACTTGGCCACTGCACTAATTCCCCCCTTCCCCCACCCCACACACACCTGGCTGAGGCTCAGCCTGTTTGAATTCCAGGGCTTTTTGTACCCATGGACTTGTACTTGGTGATGAACCAGAATTCTAGAACATGTACATTGTGTAACTTTCCACACAGCCACAAGTACAATGGATTACTTTAAACAGTGATATTTCAACATGATTTGATAGACATCCAATGTTCACTTTTTTGAAAGTTATTTCTTACTTATGGTGTTTGTTCACTAGAAAACTTCCGCAAGGGGATTTAACCACTTCATGCCGGGACATTTTTCAATGTTGATGATGCTGAGCCGGCCTGACTATCATTTTTTCTGTTTTCAAAATACTTCAAAAAGTCATCATTTCATTTAACGGTCGTTTATAGCCGCACAAAGTAATCTTTGGGCACT
>NW_019091392.1:344835-383811 GCF_001949145.1 Acanthaster planci | reverse complement strand
TGCTCTAAATGCCCCAAACCCTGGTATACGGTTTCAAAATAACGCTGGATTATCACTACTTTTGAGAGTGAAAAATGCCGGTAATGCCCAGCAGCCTGGTCTTTTGTTCAGAGTACGGTCTTTTGTTACAGGGCCCTGTTTCCTTTGTCCGAGGTCGGAGACCCCGGCCACACATAAACCATACGGCTCCGATTTCGGAGTCCGCGGCTGGTAGTGGTTAAATTCCCAACGACTTCTGGTATTCCGATTGGAGCTTGCTATCCAATCTCAAAGAAATACTTTGTATAAATGTTTGAGGAGAACCACCAGCAATTCTTGGAACCCACTGTTTAGAATTTTAGGGGATTTTTTTCTTTGCAGATTTTGGATAATTTTTACTTTTATTCTGATACACGAGAGGGAACTAGAATTCTTCTTTGTCTAAGAAAATGATAATTAGTCGTCATTTTTTTGGGTGTAATTTTCAGGTAGAAGGGGGTAGGTTAATTTCAGAATGAAGTCTTTCAATCTGAAAACAAAGACTGAGCATGTATTTCAGAAATCTTGCACGTCTTAGCCTCTCAAGTGAGTATTTTTTCCCCAATGCTTAATGAAAGCAAACCGTTTTCTGCTTTAGATTTTTTTGTCTCTTGTTACTTTGTTTTGGAGTAAAATTCAAATTATTCCAGAGTTTATGATCGTACAAAGAAACACCCCATACATAATATTTTCTGATTATGCCAGTGACCTCCAGGTCTTTACCCAGAGCTACTTTGAGAAGCGCTTCAAGTGAGTTTTTAGACTTAAAAGTCATCTCAAATCTCGTCTGGGACAAGTTGCGGTAAAATGATGGGGAGAGTGAATACTTTCCCCACAATTTCCCTGTAAGTAGCAGTTCATTTATTGAGGGGAAGGGGAACTCCCCGTATGTTACGCCATGATTTTTTGGCGAAGAAAAAAGATATTACACAATTTACAGGAATATTTATTGAAATACAGGGCTTGTACCCGATCTCTTCTTGTTAATGTCCTTTGTGCAGTAACATTGCCATATTAAATACAATAAAGTTGTATGTGCCTGAAGTAAGACCATAGCTTTCCAGGAGAAGAAAAAACCTGCAGTAGCTTTATATTTTATGAAAGGGTTGATGTATATTTGTTCCAAATGATACAGTTGGATAAGTTTCAAAAAGCTCTGAGTAAGGAGTGCAGTCCTTTGCCTGTGGCTTGTCTGTCATCAAAACCACAAGTGTCCTTGAGTGGCCTGCCACAGAGTGGGGGGGATAGAGACTGTATAAACAAATACTAACAGCTTTATGTGGGGGAGATTGTGGGGAAATTTCCAGTAGCCATCAACATTCCACCGCAACACTCTTCCACAGTTTATCCTCAACTTATCCCGGACTAAATTTGAGATGACTCCTAACAGTTTATAGAATATGTACATGTTTAAGTGGTGAATAAAGTGGCTATTTTTGTCCCGGACTTTTTCTTCTTTAATAGATGTATACCAATATGGTCAATTGGCCATTGGGTACGTTTTTGGTGAAGGGCAAGAGGAAAGAGCAAATTTAATATACACTCACAAAAGTGTAAAGGCGGGTCCATACTTCAGGCGAATGCAAAAATAAAGCGAATACGATGTTATGAAAAATTTGTAGCGATGTTTTGCCAGAGATACGTGAGTTCAACTTTGCGAGGCTGACCTTGAAATTTTGCGTACGTGTTGGCTTTTACACTGAATATGAACTGACCCATTTATAATGAGCGTTTGCGAATCGTGGTGGAAACACGTGCGCAGTATATCACATTGGTTCGCACTGGGCTGAACTGTTGGCAAAAAAGGCATGAGGGAAATGCGGCAATTAGTCAGTGTACAATTCCTGCCAAAAGGGTTGAGAACGTTCCACTACATGTACATTGAATATGACTGCAGCTGTACAGTTGCAAGTCAGAAAAAACCAATACCATCACATATTTTTCTGCAGGTTCATGCACAAAAAGTGATATCGTGTCTATATTTGTGTTTTCTGTATTCATTGATGTATTGCTCATATTCGAAATGAGCGTGTTTCCACAAAATTTCCAGATGCAGCAAGAGGCTAATCCACCCGCCCCTCCAAATGCGTCATGCATTCTTACAATGTGATACACAGACATCGTTTGCCAGTCTCCTGTAGTCATGACAAGCATAAAGCATGATTCCAAAATCAATGTTTTTTTACATTGATTACAAAAATGTCAAAACAAAAAGTCTCTTCCCAATTCTGATAAAAATACAGCCAAATAAGTTCACTTGACTACTCTCACATCTCAAGAGCCCAACTTACCACCCAACACTGAATTAGGTATATTGCTACAAAAGATCTAGCGTACCCGCCAATGAGACTGTGCATTTTCATGACGCACATTTTGCAAGACACAGCTATCCAATTACAATACATGTATTCCTTCATGACATCATGCTTCTTCAGCGACCATCTCGCATGCGAGCTGCTGCACCACATGGTGGGCGAGTGAACTCGGACTATCGATAACTCGTGTCATGCAGCTTGTGTCGAAAATCATAAGACAGCAGGAAAATAAAATAAAAATGTCTCTCCATGGCACAATTTGTATTTGGGGAGACTACTTACATGGATGGGGGCGTCAGTTGATGAGTCTTCACATTCTTGCAGGTACACACGGGCCTACATGTGCATGCTATTTAGCTTTCGTCGTCATCCATGGCGATCGGAAGCCTTTCAAAAATCCCTGGATCAGTACTTTCACATGTAGTTGCCTTTTTTTAATCTCACATGCACATTAACATTTTTCATATTATAATGAATTTTATTATACTAAATGCATAGGTAATTTGATTAATTCATTGGCGTTTTCACGAAGTGACAAAACCCACCGGCGGAAAATTGAAAATTTGTCAATCTGTAGTTTTCCCTACCAGTGAACTTCCTTTAATGTAAAGAACAAATTAGCAAAGTTTCAAAGCGAAATTTTGTTTAATTTCATAGTAACTGTGAACAAACAAAAGCTTAGCCTCTGTGTTTCTCTATTTTCACTAAGTGACAAAAAGTAGCATCGTTATTCTTGCACGAGTCTGGGTGTACACATGTGTGAAAACAATGCAATACATGTTCATCTACATCAACACCTGCGCGAGTATGGAAATATTACTGGATAGCGCTCTCTGTGTGTGTGATTCGGCGTTGCGCCGAGTAAAATATATATTTTTGGGCATTGCGCAGATCACCTTTGTAGCATATTCAGAATCTGCTTTTTGTGACTTTCTGAGAAGAATTTATGTCCCCGACGTTTTGCGGCACCCACATTCCAAGGATAACCAGAAGATATACATGAACATGTGCATGTGTACACTGAGCATCTGTCTTTGACCAGGCATAGAATGTTCGGGTTGACCGCAGTCGCACACAGAATTCAAGACACGATCAACATAACAGCTGCGTTCATCCCCTGCGTTCAGCTGTCTCAATAAATGTTCTTGGCATGAGTAAACTTCAATGTGGTCACCGCAGTTCCTTGCAACAGCTCTTAACCACGGTGACCGGGCACGGTTAACCCCTTCATGGTGGGATTATTTTGACCGCGACTGCTGGCTGTGGTTTGCCCTGAATGGAGAGCTTTGTCCAGCAGCAGGCCCCATTGAACCAGCAGCTGCATGGTGAATGGACTGTGTGTGATATGCACTAATCTTCACACGACTGGTGGTGTAGTAGCAGTCCTCCGTAGCGAAGGGGTTAAACCACGACAACCTTTTGGACAAGCTCCCTTGTACTCGGACTCACAAATGAACAAACTTCCAGACGAATTATTTTCCTGACTCTTGCCAGAGCATCTATTATTTATTATTTTGCCAGATACCGAATCTGTTTTTGGCAAGCTGGCATCAGTTATGGGCTGGTAGGCCCCAAAGCATACATCAAACAAACAAAGGACTCCCAGGTCCGATGTACATGTACAGGTACATCTATTGTTATTTGGCTTACAGGCCAATCATAAATGAATGGTCTCCCAGGCCCCAGGAGCAATCATGAAATAATACAATGATCCATCCAACTTTTTAGGGTCAGCGCTGGTTGTGCTATGAAACATACAGCACCCCACCCCTTTGGGTATATAAGAGGGTGTGGCTGACCCCTTACAAATTACAGTGTATTATGGCAAACATCAATGTCAACAATAACTTCATTGGTACATACATGTACAATGTATCATAACAGTAAAGATACATTCCACATCTTGTATGTATTAGGAAGTGGCTNATCTTTGAATCCTGCTAAAAAACGCCACTAAAACCAAACATTCTTCAAAAAGGCACGTGCTGGGGTGGTGGTGGGCAAATTGAGCCAGCTCGCCCAACAAGCTGTGACAGAATGATCGGCACATGAGAATTTCCTTCCTAAACTAGCACTGCCTGACTGATGTAATCTTGTAGAAGTAATCTAACCCCTTGCCTGATTGACTAAAACAGTGGGCTTTGATTGGCTACCAGTTAGTGCACAGTAACTTGATTGGCCCACTTTATGAATAATGAGTGCTAGAATCCTCTTCAGAATCCACCTTTTGTGAAACCTTCAATTTTCAAACTGTCATAACTGCAAGAACAGGGGGGGGGCAATTGAATGCAAACTGGTGCAGATTTGTTGGGATCTGTGGCAGCTATCTGGAACCATGAATATAACCACACAAGGCAGTACAGATTTTACAGCATTCTTCTTTTAACCATGAAAAGCTGCATACATACTTGTGATCCCACCTTATGCATGAAGAGTTGGGCTGAGTGCAAAAAGTATAACATCTGCCAGGAAGTGTGTCCGCTATCTAGGGCAGAACCTCTTATTCAGTTGAACTTGAAATGACTACTGCATACTGGAAGATTGGAAGCTTGTTAAAAATTGCTTTCAAAATTCAAAGAAGCTGTGCTTTTACAATGCTAAACAGCAGGACTCGCCCTTTCAATAAATGTATCTCGTGTAGCATGTCTTAGCCACCACAGATTTGAAAGAGCCCCAGCTGCTTAACCCCTTCACGCTGGAAATTTCTTCCTGAAAGCCGACTCCAAGACCAATTACCATATATAAAAGAGCCAGGGTCTGCCTTCTTTCACTGTGTTCACTCGAGCGTGGGCCGAGAAGAAAGTGGCTGAAAAGTGGGCTGAGGATCTCAATTTTTATGGTGTGTCTAGCTGCCTCCCTGTGCGAAGGGGTTAAATGTAGGCAGGAATTGTCACACACACGTGGTCGAAGCCAATAAAAGTTGCCTACTCCTGGGCACAAAAAGCAGTCACTTGTTTGTAAAATTGGTTTGATGACAGACTGTGAGTTGTAAAACTAATGTCACCTCTGAAAGATTTCAACTGCATTGTAGTTTTCTGGAAATCTTGTTTCAAAGCGTTAGGTGCACAGAAATAGGAGGAACAAGGATACTGCTTAAGTAGTGTTCTACATGTAGGATCTGACAAATCTTGAGAGGGCTGACAGTACAATTTTTTGTGATGTGGCAAAGCTCTCTGACCTTAACTTCTGAGGTTACTGGTTGTGGATCTGGCATTTATAAAAGCGGAGGGAGGGGGTACCCGAAATGGAGGTGAATCTTAAAAACTATATAGCTCATGAAATGACCGCGGAAAGGTCCAGAAAAAAAAGTGCCGTAAAGTGGTGGTTGATATGGCAATTTTTAGTCGATGCATCTTTCCTGGCCTGTGTTGTGACCTGTCCCACAAATGTGTCTGTAATAAGTTTTTGACCATCACTTTCAATTCGCACAACTTACACTGAAATCCACTTGTATGACTGAATGTGTAATCTTTTTCTTCCATATTTCACCTTTCAGGTGGTTGTTACTAAAAGTCCAGTCGTGATTTGATGGAATAAGTGCAAAAAAAAAATTCAAAAATTTAATGTTCAAAATTGGAGGCCAAAAAAACTTGTTTGTCCTCTTCTAGCAAAAATATTTTTATAAACCTTGTTAAAATTCATGGAAAAAATAGCCTCTGACTGGCATATTTCACAGCGTACTTTTCACCCATGAAAATTGAGGTGTTTGGACCATGCTTGAACAAAATGTTAGAAGGATGTGAAGGATATGTGACTACTTAATACATAAAACATTCAGTCTCCTGCATTCACATACCCCTGCCCAGCCTGCATATACAAATTTCCCCATGTGCCTAGTACAATTCACTGAAAGACTTAATTTGCATGCTGCCCCTTGACCCTCCACAATGCACTGCATTCCCACTGCCATGTTTGTCCTTCTTTTCTCCGTGCCGTTTATGCCGTTTATGGATGTGTCTTTTATGACATTTTCAGAATTCCGAGTTCTGTACCTTTCCCGTTTGTGAATTGACTTGATTCCCGTAACGAAAGAAAGAGTGATTTTTTATCTCTTGGTAAGAATGCTTATTCTCATATTTCGTTCTTTGCATGCTGTGTTTTTTGTTGTTCTTTTCTGCCCCCTTTTTCTTCTGTGCATCATACATGTATACAGGTTTGGGTGTGACCTACCGTGATGTGTTCTGTTGGGTGTGGCCGTTAAACAGGGCCGGGAAGCCCTTTGTTCTCTATGTGGTGCGTTGGTTTGAATGATATTGGCCCAATGCCATAGGGATCTGGCCGCGGAGCAGGGCTTGATGGGCTGCCCCGCTCCTTTGTGGTGCGGTTTTGCGTTATCCAATTACCAGCCTCAACGAGGAGAGACCCAGTGGATTGAATAGGCCAGAGTTGAGCGTGATATACCGAAACATGCCCCAGACCTTTATTGAGAAGATCAGGTTGAGTGTGCTATGCCGCAACATGCCTAGATTGCTTATGACCACTACCAGGATTGATCAGGCTGAACGAGCGGTACCGTAACAATACCCTTGATCAGTGATGACTACTCCACCGACCTACCCACACGGCCGAAGCGTGCTGGACTGCTACACTACCCTTGGTCATGGATGCCCACTCCGATCACCTACAGATCGGGTTGAGCATGCTATGCTGCAACAATTCCCTTGATCATGATTATCAGGAAGTAATGAGCCATTCCTTTCTCTATGCAGCAGGCATCGCTACCAACCACATCCCCGGATGACCCTATTGACTGATGGCACAGCTCGGCCCGTGGGGCGATGGTACACCGTCTGCCCCTGGCCCTTTACTGGCTCCTGCTCGCCGAGCGGCACCCGCTTGGAAGTCAGGCCAGTCAACTCCCTCCAAGCGGGCAACGGGTTCCACAGCGGGTTTGCCACACTCCACACTTCTGCCACGGGTGAGTCAGCAATTCAGCATGCTGCCCAGCCTCCCGTTGCCTCGGACAATGGCGCCCCTTCTAGACTGTTACGCCACCAGTGCGCCCGTCCACCACATCCCATCTGCAGCTCCAGCTTGCCGTTGGATTCCAGTCATGAGGCCACCGATCCTGGCCTCAGACGCTCCTCGCAGGAGACGACTGACCACTCTGGTCCTGGTCCTTCCTCCAACCCTCCCGGCTAAGAAAACTAAGAAGCCAAAAGCCAAGCAATCTTCCTCGGCTTCTTCTTCTTCCGTGGCCAAGAAGAGACACCACTCCGATCAGGATCCACCCCCATGGATGGCAAACCTCCAGTATTTCTTGGAGGTGTTCTCTTCTATCGCCCGTAAGATACATTCTAAGCCTCAGCCATTGGTGACAGCACCCGACCCGGATCCTCTCCCGGCCGTCCCTCCTCATGCACATGGGGCCTTCTTGGAGACCAAGGTGACTTCTATTCTCCAACTAAACCTATCTCCTCAGCGAGACCTGGCACCAGAGCAATCCTCGATCCATGGTGACTCGCTCCGCTCGGAACGCGGCTTGGCTCTTCCCTCTGCCAGTCTTCAGCCCCTCTCTTCCAAGGATGATAACATCGACTCTGTGGCTGGTCTGACCCAGCCGGAGGGTCGCCTCAACCTTCTTGAGTGTGACATGATCCATGTTCTTGGGCTCCTATCGTTAGATCCCATGCCAACTGAACAGGGACATACTTCGTTCAAGTGCCACCCTTTACCCCTTGATTCAGCTAAGCCCGTCTTCCCAGAGATCCCTCTAGATTGTTCCTGTGTGAAGATGATGAATGCCCTTGCAAAGGCTAAGCGCTGGCGCGCAACCCCTCCCAGAGCCATGTCTTACTACCGCTTTCCCCAAGAGGATCTCTCTTGCTCCCTGTCAACCACAGATATTCCTGACATTGCCAGAGACAAGATCTCGTCTGATTCCGGCAAACACAGCACCTTCCGGGATAAGGACAAGGCCAACTTTGACCATGGAACTATCAAACACAAGGAGTTAGAACGAAGTCCTTAATCCGATTAACTGCTCCTGTCGGCTAGACAATGTGCGGTTACCAGCTCCAGTGTTGAAGACCCTAGACATTCTTTGTACACAGTGATCACCACCGCCAAGTAGCTGGTAACCCACAGGCTCACCATGTTTCGCTGCGGCATACTGGAGTAAATAAATGATGGAAAAGATACACAAAGAAGATGCACAGTTTTCTTCAGTAGCCATCAGGAGTTAGCGAGTGATCTTCACAGATGTGCTTGAAAATTCAAAATCAGCGGTGGTTATTCTGCAAAAGTAAGACGTTTTAAAAGTAAGTTATGACATTTTGCGTTTCCGGCGGTAGAGAACTAATACCAAAAATATGAACTGCGATATTTATAGTATAAGTCGCAATCTTAGTGGTTCCAACACTTAAGAGAAGGTGGAAACAAGCTGAGGTTTCATGCTGAGACAGTTGTGGACAATGACAGAAAAGACAGCGATTCCCATGATTTTGTGCATTTTTATTTTCCTCTGGACCAGCTACATTCTCTCAGTTTTCTTGTGCGTATTTTTTGGAGAATTTGTCTTAGTTAATAATTATGTTTATTGTTAAGAGAGACATTTTGGGCATGTAAAGATGTAACCAGACTTTCATTGTCATTGGAATATCAGAACAGATCATGGATCACCCACTCTTTGGGGACGATCTCTTTGCCGTGAAAATCACCAAGGTCCTCGAGTCAGAGGTAAAGCGTATGGAGACCACCAAGAGGATTTCGCCTTGTGAACCTGCAGCTCCTTCATGTCGGCAGCCTCCACCACTACCAAGATGACGGGCGGATCCGCCCCTGTCTGCTGGTCACTCTTTTAGTTGTGCGCTCCATGCAGCTACTCGGCCATGGGACCCCCGGAGAGCTCCGCCTACAACCACTCCTAGAAGACTCCAGCCACGCGTCGCTAGCCCTGGGCTCTCACGCCATGCCTCCGGTCCCTTTGGGGGATAGCGTCAGTGACTACTTCCATTTCCTCGACCTCCACAAAGGCACATATGTGTTTTCCTCAATCTGCACCAATGCGTCTTTCAGTTTTTGCATTCAGAGGAACCTCCGGCACTAGCCTGGCTCCGTCTTTTCGGACTAATGGCCAGTTTGGTCGACCTTGTCCCATGATGTCAACTGCAGATGCCGCCACTTCAACTACATCTCTTATCTCCGTACTGCCCGAAGAGTGACCCAATTTCTACCTTGGTCCCTCTTCCGCCGGATGTTCGCACCTGAGCACCTGTCAACCGGTCACCCCTTGTTCCCCCGAGACCGAACGTCATGATGACAACGGACACGCGCTATTCTGATGGGGCCTCTCTTCCTCCACCTCATTCATCTACGGTTTGGGACTCTTCCTTCTGCAACAAACACATCAGCCTGCTGGAACTTCAGGCAAGGTTCAACGCCCTTTGCCACTTCCAGCAGCACTTAGTGGGTCTCTCGGTTAGAATCCAGAGCGAAAACTCCACAGTGGTGGCGTACATCAACCACCAAGGTGGCACTCGCACCCCTCAACTTTGCGTCCCTACATGGCAGATCTCCATGTGGGCTATTAATCATGGGATTGCCCTCCAGGCCATTCACATAGCAGGAATAACCAACAGCATAGAAGATGCTCTCGCCTAGGGCATTGTCCACCCGATGGAGTGGACTCTTCATCCGGGCGTGGTCAGTCAGATCTTCGCAGATCTTTCCAGGGTGAGTGTCCCCAAATCCCTTTTCGCATTGGCCGACAAGACTCATCTTCTGACATTTTTGCTCCAGATTTCCTCACCCACGAGCTTGGGTGACGGATGCGCTACAGGTGGACTGGTCCGGCCTTCTAGCGTACGCCTTTCCTCCAATCTCCCTCATCCTGCGGGTCATATCCAAGATAGAACAAGAGCCATGCTGGATCCTCCTCATTGCCCTGTTCTGGCCTCGTCAACCGTGGTTCCCGAGACTGACAAGAATCCTGGTTCGACGACCACTTATCCTTCTGCCCAAGGGGTACATTCTTCGTCAACCCAGATCAGGAGTCCTTCATCCAGCACCGGGCGGTCTTCACTTAATGTGCTGGACATTGCCCAACGATCGTTCAGAGTGTCAGACCTTTCTACAGACGCGCGTCCATGGCAGCCCGGGGCCGACGACTGTCCACACACAAGATTTACTACAGTTGACTGTAACATTTTACTAGATGGTGTGACGACCACGATGTTTCTCTGTCCAAAGCTTCTGTGAGCTCTGTTACAGACTCTTTCATGTATCTGTTTCACTCGGGCCTCCGATTGCCACCATCCACAACTACCAGTTGGCCTTGGCGGTCAGCTTTGGCTGCCAGCTTTGGCTGCCGTTCATTCGGAGTTTAGTGATGGATCAATAGTTTCTTATAACACTGCCATCCACCATCTTCCTTCAGGAATTGTTTGTCGAGCGTGCTCACATCAAACGCCTCGTTCTATCCTCGGACCTTGGGAGTGTCTTACACATTCTCACTGGTTCCCCTTTGAGCTGCTTTCTGATGCATCTGATCTCCATCTCAGCATCAAACTGGCGTTCCTCCCGGCAGTTGTTACCTCCAGACGCGGCAGCGAACTGCATGCTCTGTCAACTGCTGAAGATCACATCCGCTGGGAACCGCACGGGGTTCACCTTATCACAGCCATCAAGTTTTTGACAAAAAAACAGACGTCTACCTTCTGACCTCCTGACATATTCGTCCCCGACATAGCCTCGCTTTTTGGAGATAACTCCTACAAGAAATGTTGTCCAGTTTGCACCCTCAAGTGGTACCTTACAAAGACCAGGCATCACCGGGAGCCTGGTTCCAGACTCCAAATCACGACGACAAAGCCCTTTCATCCAGCGACAAAGGACACTATTGCCCAATGGATAGTCTCGGTCATCACCTTCGCAAACCAGGACTGGCCAACAGGGTATGACGAGACGACCTGATCTCATGTCATAGCCCATGATGTTCAGGTCGCCTCTGCGTCCTGGTCATACTTCAGAGGTGTTTCCCTGGCAGATATCTGCCAGGCGGCTTGCTAGAGATCCCCCTCCACCTTCACTGAGCGCTATCTGAAGAATGTTGTGCGGAGTGAGACGGCTCATTGTGCGTGGCCTTGCGCTTGGCGGTTGGAACAGCACCCAGCACTGTCCCTGACCTGACAATGAGTTCTTCATCATAGATACCTCTTTCTTTTGTTGAGTGTCTGCTTGGGTGATGCCCGCCTATGTTCTCTGGTAACTACTCTCCTGTCGCCGACCCACCTCCAGGGTATGGTGCCACTCTGCATATGTAGGCCAGGCAGGGGTATGTGAATGCAGGAGACTCCCCCCTCCCCCCCACATTAGTGTGGGTCGGGTCTCCTAATGACACTTAACCCCTGCCCAGCTGCTCCCGCCCATTCTTCCCCACTTTGGCTCCGTGGATTTCTCCACTTCAAATAGTACAAACATGGCGGCGGGACCACAGTGCATTGCAGAGGGTCAAGGGGCAGCATGCATAATCAGGTCTTCCAGTAAATTGTAATAGACACATGGGAAATTTGCGAATGTACACTGGGCAGGGGTAAGGGCCCGGTTTGAAAAGGGCCCCCTGGTAGCCCACCCTGTATAATGCCTGCCCGGTATTCAGGCTACGCCAGGCGGGTATCAGGCCTGTCTGCACATTGGCATTTCAAAGTCCCTGATGAAAGGCTTCCCCACCATGCTTCCACAGATGAATAGGGATCTAAGCGGATTAGTGTAAACATTGTATAGAGCTGAAGGATTAAAAACCACAAGCAGGTTTCTTCTGGGATAGATTACATGTACCAGTACTTGCAAACAATAGACCCCAGGATGGAGAAGTTCGAGTCCAGTATCCCAGGCCGGTAGCCAGGCCTGTATGAAAGGGGTTTTTGCAACAGGGCGAGCTTACTGGGGAGCCCTTTTCAAACCGGGTCTAAATGGTCGCCAGCCCTAAGTATCACCAGGAGACCCTGCCCACACTAATGTGGGGGAGGAGTTTACACGTTTACGGAATACTTGAATTATGTTCAAGTCAATAGGCTTTTTCCCCCATCACTAACCTGTATATATGGCATTGGAATATTCTCATTGACAAATTTCATGCTGGTGGCATGCATTGGCCGGTCCATCACTACACATTTACAACTCCAAGTGCTGAGCAGTGACTTTATTCCACGGTTTGGCCATTCCCTGAAAATAAACTATTATGAAAAAAGAGGTAATGTTTAATAATCATGCAGATGGAGATCTTACACTCATGGACCATAAAAGTAGAGCATGCTTTTAGAAACATTTCAAATTCTTCTCACCATCAGCTCTTTTCAGAGCAAGGTTTTCAACAATATTTAGTTATGTTTTTCAATTCTACCCGGAGAAGCAATATGAGCTGGGTGACTTCCCTCAGTGCATTCTGAGCCTGCAAGGTCAGGGTATGGAATTATATGTAAGTATTTTGCTGGCGATCTCAATGAAATTGGCCTCTTTTGTTCAGCGTAAGATTTTCCTTTCAAGTTTTTTCTATTATCTTCCGGTTCAAGTTGAAATAGACCATGTTTCTGACAATGGAGGTTCCTGTAATGCCTCCGTGTTCTGTCATGATTTTTGTCTGCAAAAAAAAATAATTTCACTTTTCATTACTATTTATTTCTCAGAAGTCTTTGTCAAAAGTTCTAATTAACATTGCCATAGAAATAAAACCACACAAAATGTGCTGAAATATTTCACAATTGAAGAGCTGAGTTCCAAATCAGATGTCCCATTTGGCCAATTGCTAGGCGGTTTGTAAAACATTCTTCTCCACTACTTCAGGCCATAACACAGCACCGAGTCTGAGATAAGCCACAAGCAGGTAGAAAGGTCATCGTTTGGCTCATTTAAATAACTGGTGCAAACAAAATATCTTGTTACCCTCCAGCGTTTGTTGGGATTGACGATCAACATTACCTCTGACAAAAAGCTACATTTCTTTCAACTAATTTTCAGTTTAAATTCCACCTAAGCTATGTTATAGCCCTCAAATTACGACTAACTTTCTCACACAAAGTCCACACAATTAGAACAAAGTCAATGGCATTTGAGGGAATGCGATGACACATCCTGCTAGGCCCGACGTCATCGACAGCAACTACATTCAGCATACTCTATATACATGTATCTTAACAATAGAGGGTGCTGTTCATTGTGCTCAAAACAAGGTGAAATCCTGCGTGGTGACGGCTTTTAAATTGATTTTTTTGGCACAATGATGAATTGCACAACTTTTCCGCTTGATTATATTTGTAGCCAATTAATCAGTCAACCAATTTATGAATAAACTAGACAATTTTGCTTTGGCCTTTATGGCCGAATGTAAAAATGCATCAAAAAACAAATGTTGGTGTATATTTTTCTTGTTTGGTACTTTTCATAGTTTACTGTAAACATGAATTTCTGCTCTCAATTCAAGAGTGGAAAGCAAATTCATATCAGCTGAAAGAGTGTCTAACAAGCTACAAAAAAATGCAAAGGTTTCTATCTGAAGATATAATTTTGTTTTTAAAAAGCAGGGTTTTTGGTTGATTTTTTTTCCGACTCTGATGAGTCTATCTCTCTTCAAAACAAGCTAAGTTGCATACTTCAGTGGAATATACAGTAAATTATCAAAAAACAAAATAATTTTTGGTGAACATTATCTCATTAGATACCAGTGAACTGATTAAAAGCATAATATCAATGGAAAAAAAAGTGAAATGTGCTTTGTGACTTCAACCCGACTCCGTGGACCTGAATCAGACTCTCTGGGACATGTAAGATGTGCCCGTTAGCAAGCCTTGTCCACCTGGTAGGTAAGCAAGATGGATTAGCACTGGTGACATTGAGAAGATTGTGAAAGTGTTTGTCCAAGAATAAATAGTCATTGACATTTCATCCATGGAGAGTGGGGATACATTGTACAGCTCACACAATTGATAATGTTCCACATTACATTTATTTCTATGTAGATTCTTATATATGAAATAAAGAAATTTACTTTGAACTCTTTCAATTCTGGCAGCCTGATGGCAAGAAAGGGAGTTGAATATTTATGTGCAGTACTCAAGGTGTGGTCTAACAGTAAAAGGTTCGAAGTGCATGTTCATTCTTAATGTCTCGAAAATTACACCAAATTAAACCAGACATGCGGTTAGCCTTTTGGATAACATAACATTGGGAACTAAAGTAAGCCGTGAGTCAATGAAAATACTTAGATCCTTCTGAACAGCAACCTGATTGAGAACAGTATTGTTTATGTGATAATTTGAACCAAATGGCTTCCTCTTGAGGGTTATGAAAATGAAACTACACTTATGTATATCAATAAACAGTAGCCAGGCCACAGTCCAATAATAAAGCTTGTCTAACTCTTCTTGTTGGTCGCCAGTGTCATTGAGGCAAAAGACTTGACAAAAGATTTTTAGATCATCAGCAAATATTAAGCATTGATTATTTAAATGCTGTGGAATGTCATTAACAAACAAGTTGAAAAGTAATGGACCGAGATTTGAACCTTGTAGTATTCCAGAAGGCACCGAATTCCATGATGAACAATGCCCACCAACAACTACTCTGTGTTTTCTATTGGATAAGTGACTCCGAAGCAATAATGAGAGATTGAGATGAAGATTATATGACAACAATTTGTATAAAAGATTATGTGAAAATGGTTGAAGGCTTTTGAGAAATTAAATGTACACAAATGTCCAACTGCTATCCCTGGTCAGCAGCACAGTATGCCTCCTGCAGTGATGATGTTAGATTTGTAGAACAGTCCCTGCCTGGGACAAACCCATGCTGCCGCTCAGACATGCTCCATGATATATTCATACAAAATCTTCTCAAAGACCTTTGACACATGAGGAAGAAGAGAAACTGGTCTGTAATTGGCTACATTTTGTCATTTGCCAGATTTGTGAATAGCAACCAAATTGGCAACCTTCCATTGAGAGGGGCAGGTGCCGGAACAAAGTGCCATTCGAAAAATGTTTGCCAATGGAGCACAAAAAATACCAGCATAAGACTTGAGCAAAAACTTGATGTGTTGTCTGGTCCACTGGCTTTAGAAACTTTGATTTCTGAGAGTTTCTCAAAAACATCAGCGTCAGTTATTTGAATGGCTGACATGGTGGGCAGATTGAAGGTGTGTAGAGCTGGCCTGGTGCTGGACTGTTCAGAATCTGGAAGTAGTCCACAAGGAGCTCAGCTTTTCCCAGTGGATCTGATGTTTCAGTTCCTGACAATTCATTTTGCAGGATGCAGGGCAGAGTGTGTTGGCGAGATACGGTTTTGATTAACCACTTGCTGCCGGGTGTTTTGAAAAATGCATTGCACACCTACGGGTCATTTTCAAGATAATCAGTTTTCAAAATTGTTCAAAAATTCATTTCATTTAACGGATGTTTATACCCACACGAAAGACTCTTTAGGGGCTACTCTAAGCTGATAGGTAACCTTCATTGACTACTAAATATTTCAGCCAGGCCTGCAGCTTTGTAAAAAGAGCCTAGATTGTGCAGTGCTTTGTAACTTTTTGATTCACAAACTTGGCCGTATGAAGCAAGATACGGGGCAGAGAGCACCCCCCTCCACCTTTGTGTTGGTTATTGTTTGATCGAAATTTCAGGAATTCTTTACAGACATCTAGGGGGATGTGTTAGGTGTATCAACCTGTTACAGTAAACTGCTAGCCTCTTTTCAATAGGGACCAGATTAGTGTGCAGTGGTGCTGTGTGGCTTATCGCTGCAGTGGTGGAGCGCTTTTGTCCTGGGTGGTAATCCGCTCACTCTAAATGCCTCAAACTGTGGTATACTGTTTCAAAACAAGGCTGGATTATCTCCACTATTGAGAGTGAAAAATGTTGGTAATGCCCAGCAGCTCAGTCTTTTGTGCCGAGCACGGTCTTTTGTTCCAAGCCCAGTTCTTTTGTCCCGGTTTTGAGCTCTCCCGGCTCTGCGTATAAAGCCTATGTGCTCGAAAGTGGATCCCCCGGCAGCAAGTGGTTAAGGTCCAAAAACGTTTAAGATTGTCACGAATGTCTTTTGCAAGAGGTGCTAGATAGTCAGCATACATGGTTCTTGCCAGGCACTTGAATGATGTTCGGGCTTCCTTAAACAACACTTTGTTTTGTGTAGATGGATTTCACTTTTTCGTTCGAAACGCCTGCTCTTTGGCTTTTAGGGCAAGTCTTTAGTTCACCATTGAACCATGGGGGAGAGTGGCAATAAGGGCAAATTACAGGGACAACATCCAACAGAGCTGCCTCTACTAAATCATAGAAAAGAGATGTTGCCTCATCACTGTTATTAGCAGCATCCAAGATATTCCATGGGATGCATTGAAGTGTTCTGCTCATTCAGGTCCGCTTTCTGGAAGTTGAAGACAGGACGGGATGTTTGTGACTGTCAATACCGAACTGAATTCTGATAGAATTGTGATCCGATTGGAAGATATTGCCCCCGATTTTGGATAAAACTTTCAAATGTTTTGAGTGAAGAGCAAGATCTAAGACGTTGGTGCCTGTGTTTGAATTTAGATTGGCTTGATGGAGATCATATGTGTTCATCAGATCAACAAAGGTCTCGTCAATGGCAGATCCACAGGATCCAGGTACATCGGTGCCAGGGTTCCATTTTCAGTGTTGGAAGGTTGAAGTCACCAACAACACAAACCTTTTGATAGTGTTCAGAAATAAGAGTGATTCTGATAGTGCCTCAAGTGATTCATGGCCTGTGTTAGGGGGACTGTAAAAAACATCAATGACAGTTTTGTTTCGCTGCGACAGCTGAACTTCCACCCGTAGAAAGCTCCAAGCCTGGGAGCTCAAAATCCTCTTGTCTTTTGCACTCAATGGAATTGTGACCGCCAAGAAGGTGGGAAGAGATCAAAGAAAAAATAAAATTGAACGAACTGGACCTTAAGGGGGGTATAATCTGCAGACAAAAGAAAGAGAAAGAAAAGAATGTTAATTGGTAGTTTCCCTCTTGGATGTTCAGGCTACTGGATCATATGGTGCGGAGGCATTTGATTCAAACCTTTCCCAGTTGAAGCAAACGGCATCTTTTCGTGCCCTAGTGCACCTCTACCTGAATGATAAGGTCCCATAGATTGTGGGGATGCCTGTAGGCCACAAGTGGGGTGTGTGGGGTGACACTGGCAAGGCGGTCTGAAGTGTGGAGGATATGATGATTATCGTTGATTATTTTGCGGAGGGGCGGAAGACGAGGATGAAAAGTGGTGACTAAGGGAACCCTGGGGATGTTTCTTCATGGGGTTTTCTTGAGTGCAAGACTTTTAGGGATGGAATGGGCCCTATTGATAGAGCGTTGAACCAGGTGATAGCTGTACCAGCTGGCCAAACACATTTTGGTCTTTTCCACACCAGGACCACTAATATTCATGCTGCATAACCCAACCAACTCGGTTTCCCCTGGGTTATTGGTGGGTATGAGGTGATAAAAGAAATTTTGCTGAAATTGGTCCTTGCGAGCTCAGTGCCCTTGCAATATGAAGTCCAGAAAAAAAATTGCATTCTACATGCAGGTGCTCTGTGGTACAATCTGATTTTTTTCTGACCACTTTCCTCATATTTTTTTTTCAGCAGTGGCTGTCAAGATGGTAAGTTATATTCATTTGATCAAAATATACTCCTTTTCTCTCCCATAATTAAACTTGATAGGCATTCACTTCGTATTTTTTAGCATTTACCTTTCGTAAAGTGAGGTACGTGTATAGCCTGTGTTATCAATTTTTTAAAATCTAGCTTTGCAATATCTACTGTTCCTTCTTCCATTTTAATTTCACTTACAAGTAATTTGAACTCATTTGAATTTTACCAGAGTAAAACTACACGTTCATGTAAAACAGGAGAGCACTTACATGCACATTGCAACTTCAAACTAATAGTTCAGCAGCCGGAGGGGTAAGCTGTGTTTTGTTTGATATATAATGTTTCTTTGCAAATTCTGAGCAAGGAGGTCATACTATTGAAGAATTTGAATAATGGCATCTTGTTGGGATTGGACAGTTTCAGATATCGATCATTAAACAACGTGTATTGAGTGTTCACTGAAAGTTAGTGAACACTAATGAGTGAGGAAAATTTGACTGACGAATTGTCTCGTCTGAATATATGTCACAATGACTTTCTGACTAGCTCTGGGTGTTGTGCAGCCTGCATTGTCAACCATTAATTCACTCAAAGCTGTCATCTCTGTAATGGGTTCTGATGGTAACCTACCCAGAGATGGCAGAAAGGAAGGAAGCTTTTGCTTTCAGTATTTGACTTTGTTCTCAATTAAATGTAGTATTGCACCTATTAGATTAGGGTCAGTCTCTTTAGGGGAGTGCATTTTGAAAGGGCAAACCCCTTTGCATCGCCCAATGGGTTGCAATAACACCACGTGCAACCACTTTTAACCACTTGCTGCTGGGGACTCCGGTTTTGGTCACTGTGTGTTTATATGCACGGCAGGGGTCTTCTAAATCGGACAAAGGGAACTGGGCCTTGTAACAAAAGACCGTACTTGGAACAAAAGACCAGGCTGCTGGGCATTACTGACATTTTTCCACTCTCAATAGTGGAGATAATCCAGCCTTGTTTTGAAACAGTCTACCACAATTTGGGGAATTTAGGGCGAGCAGATTATCCTGGAGACAAAAGCTCTCCACCAACGCAGCGATGAGCCACACAGCACCGCTGCAGGCTAATCAGGCCCCTATTGAAAAGAGGTCAGCAGTGTACTGTGCCAGGTTCGTGAACAAAAGACAGTTGTACAACACCACACAATCTGTACCATTTTTACAAGGCTGCAGGCCTGGCTGAAATACTCAGTCGTCAATAGATTTTGTCTGTCAGACTAGAGTGGCCACAACACACACATGGAAGTGTGTATTTGCCTGCAACTGGGGACCCCCTATTGTTCCTCTTTTGTTTGTACTTTAACTTTTTTAGAAGACCACCCTTATGTTTTGTACACAGTTGTCAATTGGGGACCCTCTGTCAATCGGGGACCTTATTGTCCTCTATTGTTCAGGGTCCCCGATTGAATGCAGAAACAAACTCACTAATTCTTGTGGGTGTAAACGTCCATTAATGGAAATGATGAATTTCTGACGATTTTTGAAAACTGAAAATCATGAAAAAGTCCCAATTTTGTGTACTGAATTTTTCAAACCACCCGGCAGCAAGTGGTTAAGGGAGGCACAGACTTCAGAGCCCTTTTGTCTTTGGCAGTTGGGGATTGTACAATGTACAATAAGCCATTGGAAGTTAAATTTGAATAAAATCTGGTGCACTGAGTTACCTGACTGCACATAAACAGAACAATTTGAAGTCCCCAGACTAAAGACACTGGTGCTATACCTCATGATTTGGGGCAAGCTTTCATATAGCGACCACAATCTCTGGAATGGACTGGTTCCTTTGTGCCCTTGTAATCCATTGAGAAGAGCGAATTGTTGCAAGGCGTCTCTTATGTAACTAAGCAAAAGCTTACCCTGAATCATGAAATATAGTAATAGCGGTTTTTAGTAAGGAGAATTCAAATTATGTTCACCGGAATTTAAAGGACTTAGTGTACTAAATTTGGGTCAAAGTTAACTCGCAAAAGGCTTATTGTACATGAATGCACAAGAACTGGGGAAACAATTTTGCAGTGGTGCACTAAGTCTATGGTCAGTCATGTAGCCAGGGATCACACCCCAATATCACAATACAACCTGGGAGGTGGTGAACAGGGATCACTCGGAGAGGATACGGCTTTTTGAACATAAATCATGAAACACAGCATATAGGGAAACTGACTAGGTGCGTATGAATGATTATAAAGATGCACGAAGAAATTGACAGGAGCGGGATTTGAACCTGGATTCATGATCAAAATAGTTGAAGGAAATTTTTACTTATTTCTCTTCAGAAAAGAAATCTGTCAAAACATACAGACCTCTTCACTTATAAAGTCATAAATATGCATGCAGGCACTCAAATGGCCTTGGCGCACGGGCCATTTTATAATGTACAGGGGTGCCATTTGATCATTTTCTTTTAGGTTTTCTGGCTTTGTTCCATGTTTCTTCAAAAAATCCTGTTAAACCGTTTTTGTTCTGAATTCCATGTAATCAGGATTTTTTAGTGCTCCTTAAAAAACTTTACAATGGTGATTTTAAGCTGGAAAAATCTATGTAAAGAAAATATTCCCTCAGTTAACGAGAAAAACTGATAATGCTGCACTTGTACCTGGTATGCTTCACCTGAATTTATCCACAGATGTTACAGTTGATGTTGTTGCATGTAACATATGGGTTTGGGTTCTTGGTAGAAGGCTCGCACCATCTCCAAAGTGGACATTTATTGGCTGGACTGAATCCAGAAAGAGGGATGCACATATTTAAAGTATCTTGTTGAAGACAATTTATATAATAGGCTACATATATATTATATAATAGGCTGTCTTATCTGCAAAGATCAAACACAGCAAAACATAGACATCAATGTGTAAAGAGCCTCATACATAAAATGCAAAAGAAACAGCAACTATTTGAATGAACTAAAGTTAATTCAAATTACCGCTAGGCGATTATCTTGATTATAATCAATTAATGATTAGTTCCTTCTGCTTGTTGTACTACTCATGGATTTGCAACTAAGTTGATTATATAGCCAGCATGATTAGGAGCTGTAGAATTACGTGCAAGTAGTGATTGTTATTGAGTACAGATTAAGTTACATACACCGTGGAGGTACCACACTGTACACTCGCAGAAGTAGTGCGAGTAGTGACAAGCCACTTTTTACACAATCCAGGGTACACCTGTTTCATTTCCGCAGCCTGCACTGACAGGCTGGCGGGCAACTCAACAAACTTTAGCCTTAAAGGAATAAGCTGTTAACCTTTAAGTCCAAAAATGTAGCAAGAGTTGCCAACAGCAACTATGCAAGGTTTCTGTGTCATTTTGAAAAGCAGTAAACTACTCATAGTTCATGGGTTCGTAAATAAATTCCGAATAATCTGGATGTTTCAAATTACACACAGATGCCTGTTTTTTATGGTGGGTATTTTGTCTTGGAATTTCGAACTTTATGACTGAAAAAGTAAATGTAGAACAGCCTCACTGCCCAAATGATAATGCAAACAAAGGCCAGAAATCCACAAAAAATTTGGAGGTTTCTCTGTTTCATAGAGTTCTTTCACACTCAGTGAAGGGTTTGTAAGAATAATTAGCTTGGTGGGGCCAATAATGCCTAGGCCCTCATACTCCTTGTTCAATGGAACAATTTTCTATGTTAAACATCTCTTTTCCAGTATTGTATACCTCATTTTGTGTTATTTGGAGTTATTGGTCCTTTCTATCCACTGTAATGTGATTGAACTCAAAACACATTTTACACAGATGAGAATTTCCCAAGGTAATGGTCAAATTGCAATCACTTACTGCACTGGCAGACCTCAAAAGTTCAGACCCAATGCCTTTTGATTATCGACAGTCCCATTGTGGCATGGTCACTAAGACAAACGGGCACCGAAACCCAACCAGTGGCCACACTATACAGCCCCAATTTTAGAAAGTATGCTAAATGCCCACCTAGTTTAGCCAGTGCCAAAATGACGTTGAGAGACTGGCTGCAATTATTGGCCAGTATCCATCAGTCAGTTTGTGACGAGTTATTCATATGGCCTTATATGCTCAAACAATGAATGAAAGCTGAGCAATGTCTATGGGCTGTACCATTGAGAAGTTTAGGGAGGTTATTTAGAACTTCACAATGTGAGAATTTGGAATAAAAGTAACTCAGTAATCAGAATTTTTCCCACACCTAAAGGTGAGAACTGTTATATTCAAATAGTTTCAGACAAGCCGGTGGCTTTTTTATTTTTGATTTGAAGGAATCTGCAATACGTATGACAGCTTCCGCAGCTAAGATTTATTAAAATTGTTCTACACACGTTCAGAATGGAGTCGGCTACCAGGCCTCTTTTTGGCGGACTGTGCAGTTTTCCAATACTTGACTTCAGCTCTGTCTCAGGCTTCAGCTTTACTTTTTTACTAAATGTACCCGACTTTGAAGTTATAACGCGATAGTAAGTCTGATAGTACCACAAAACATCAAGTTAGATGCAAAAGTGCCAAAATTACGATACTTGAATAATCAAAAATACTTCAGGCCCACAATAAGGGATTGGTTTGGAGACGAAACCTGAGACGTAGACAAATTGAGTACTGGAAAATGGCCTAGTCACATGTCGTTGTGTACTCGGGTTCAACTTTTCATGGAGCTCGAGCCGTAACCATTCCAGCATTACCTGTATATAATCATGATAATTTTATGGCAGCTATGGAGAGTATTGTCATTGGATTTCCACACTTCAATATTAATGAAATAACATTTAAAGAGAAAAGTAGAAACACAGGAAAACAAACTTGCCTAGCACTTGCTGCTGCATAGTGTGCATTATACTTGTGCAGAATTTCTGCTGTGAAACTGATGAGAGCACCGTATTCATGTGCTGACACCATGCTCCTACGTGTCTCAGAATTTTTTGCCGCTACTCGTGATTAATTGATTAATGATGATTAGTTCGTACATGATTAATCAATTAGCCAAATTCACTACTCTCCCAGCACCAATTCGAATTGTGATTCTCTTCACTGTTGAAACAATCTGTCCACTTCAGCAGTGCTCACTGGTACCGTCAATGTTGTGGCAGCCAGCATGCAGAGGTTTGTATTCAGCCCAGCTATTCTGTCTTTAACCATTTAAGTCCAGTACTTGGATTCTTGCAGACTAAAAGCCGCTAAAAAATGATAAATTGAAATCAGAGGTGAGACAAAATGGAAAAGACTCGCACTCCTTTGTTGTAGTTGTAGCTATTTGTGTGTGGATGCGAGTGCCTGGTATCAGGGTTCTGCCTAGAATATGGGCTGCCAAGGTTTTTGCTTCAATCTGTTCTCTTGGTCATGTTGCCCTGCAGCCTGAACTGGGACAAATGTCATGAACACTCCAGGTCTTTTCCATCAGGTAGTCTCTTTTTTATGTTGTCGACATGAAATATAAGGAACAATCAATGATTTCTTAAAATTGTAATCACTAATATCAAACGTCATCAAAGTAAATTATCTTTTTTTGCAAATATGAACTGAATTCAGAGACAGTAACCTGATAATGAAACTTTGCCACTTCTCCTTACTGAGCACAATCCCTGACTTAGGCAGTTTTCCATTAAAGGTCCAGGCCAGTCAACTAGATCTTGTCTAAGTGTGTGGCACAACTGGGGCATCAAGGGCTTCACAGATGCTATAGTTGATGATGCCTGAAAACAGTGCCCAAGTGTTATTATGACTACATGTACAGTGTACATTTACTCACATCCAATGGTTACAATGAAAATTAACAACTCTTTTTCAGTTTCTTGGAAAAACAAGTCCCTCTTCTTGAACAGTTGGAATGCCCTCTCAAGATGCTTTTGAATGTCCAGCATGATTATCACTAATGCAGGAAACTCAAGACCCTTGGCCACATTTTCTCCTGGGCTGTCTCACTGCAATGGCCTTACTTTGATCAATCAATCTCATAAACACGCCTCCATGTTTGAAACTTTGTTGAAAATTTAAATGTTGAAGTTGTTATGTAAACTAATAGGCAAGACAATTTAAAGGGGAATAATACCTAGCATTTTAGTTCTGACAGCCAAAGAATGTTTGAATTGCTGTGAAGGACTAGGTCCTCTCCAGACTGCTGTTGTACAATGCCACAAAGCTGTTTAGGTTCCAGTTAAATCTAGAAAGGAATCCATGCTCGAGTGCAACGTACACAGCAAGATTCAATATCTCTGCCACACCCTGCACTGAGATTAGGTCTGGCATATGCTGTTTCAATCTGGTGACTCCTTGTTTTGAACCTGACCAAAAAAAAAAACAAATGCACTAGGGCCTCGACAGTTTGAATAATGCTATAAAAAAAAATTGTTAAAGGCATTAAACATAAACGTTCCAAAATGGAAATTTGAGAATGAAGGATTCAGCAATTATAACTGAAGATAAAAATGAAAATGATCATTTTGCCTAACATAGCAGAGGCTCCATCACTAGCTGTGGATTGAAGATTCTTCAAATGCAGGACATGCTTGTGAAGGAGCTGCGGAATTGTATCTCTGACTGCCTCTACTTTACCATCAGTAACAGGAACCATGCCAAAGAAGGTTGTTTCACAGTATGTTTATTCAGAACCTCAAGGAAAAATAACATTCTTCCATTCATAGATTTTGTTGCAGATTCAGTATTTATTGATGACATTTTTGTAGACAGACGGTTTCCGAGTATAATTTCTGTTTGTGTTACATATCAATTTCCGTAATGCAGTCAAAATTGTGTTCCATAAACTTGCATCATTGCATGCCATCAAATTCCCCTTTTTGAACAGGAAAACAGTTTCTTGTATTAATATTCGCTTACTAAAATAGCACAGATTGTGAGTTTCTGCGTAATGTTGATGTAGGTAGACTCATATGTTAAAATGCTTCATGCTTATGTCTTTCTTAGTTGGATAAGCAAGGTCTTACGCACAGGATCATTTATTATTGCCAACATTTCTTCAGTGATGCAGTGACGATTGTAATTAACGTTGATGTCAACCCTTAGCATCAAGACAGTGTTCAAAGCATATCTAAGACATTAATAAAATGTTATTGCTGTCTGAAGTGAGACATTAAAGGACATACTGTAATATACTGCATATTATCCTTGACAGATTTGAAATATGTGCATCCACAATCCTCCATCAATTCAGAGATCCTTTGTAGGTTGTATGATTTTTGTATTTGTTGATGCAGCAACATCATCAGCAACACCAATGAAGATAGCGATGCTCCTATGGATGTGATCAATTCTCCAAAACCTCATGTTAGGAACGTTTATAATATTAGTATTTCCTGAAGCACTTGGTAAGTCTGATAAGTAACAAAAAGGTAACGTTTGACCAGCTGCTCACAAAATATGCATTTCTTCTTTGAAAGGCTAAAAATTAGAGCAGTTATGAAGATTGTGTAAATTGGAAGAGCAATCCACAAATCCCTAGAAATATCATCTTCAATTTTTAAAGGGCATAATGAGGAATGATCCCCATTTATGACTTTGAGACATGCATATGAGAATACAGAGAAAGAAATACGCTTTCCAGTGATACCACATTTATACTCTTGGGCAACTCCGCTCCAAAAATACGATGCCAGAAAGACCACAGGAATCATCGCTGTGGTCAAAACTACTTTTCGAGAAAAAAGAGCACGTGCCAGTCCTGCAAATGTTAGCCATGAGCTTGTTGTGTGAGCTCAATAATTGTTCTCAATCTAAATGACCACGGCAACATTATATTTATGGACAGCGATTGCCATGAAATAACAAAGTAAACTTAAAGAATATCTTCAAACATAGTTTCCTGGAAGTTATATTCTGTTTTTTGGAAAAGGAGAAATGGCAGTGGAGTTTCGTTATGAATTTCTGTTGTCATTAGACGGGCTGATGTTGACACTGCCTCTTAAGTTTGTTTTTAGATTTCGGAACATTCCTTTTTCATATTAAATTTTAAGTGCCTCTTAATATAGAGGAATAAAATGTTAATGTAAGCTTATTTAGTAAAAAATCAACCATTCTATATTTACAAGTATTAAGAGTAATTTTCTTTGCTAACCGAAAATTCTGGCACTTCAGAAAGCTGTCGTCCAGCTAATGTATCGGATCTTGCCTTCAATACTTTCAATCTTTTCAATGTACATGCACATGCTGATGCTGGTGTCTCACAAACTGACAAGCATTGTCTTGAGCAGATGACAAGGGTGCAATACAGTGATTAGATAAGATACATAATTCCAGCTGAACTTGGCATAAAAGTCTGGCAGGGTTGCCCCTTTTGGGCATTTTACGAGCCATGTACATGCACACAGCATCGTTTTCACATGTGTGTGTCTACGTACGTATATTGGTGCTACAGTAAAAGTATCTTTTTTGTGCGCGTATTATATATGCTGATTGGACAAACAAAGCGCTTGACACATGTCCAAATAAATAATGCTGACCCCGCCAAACATTTGAATAACAGGAAACCAATCAAACTGCTTGATTTTGCCTAAGTAGTTTTCATCGTGTTTCCAATTAATTGTATTTACGTGGAGATCCAATCATGTAGCTTCTTTTTGCTTATGTAGGCATTGTTTGTGAACAAGACACAGCTTCTCAATATAACAGAGGAGGCAAGCCCTTTCCAACAGTACCAAACTTTCCACAGACACAGCAGTGGAACTGCTCGAAAACACACTTGGAATATGGACAAAATTTCGTCATGTAAAGGTAAACACTATAAAGCTTTAGAAAAGATTGAAACAAACTGCTTCCAGAAATCATCTTTTATCACCTTTTCTTGATTTTTCTGCTCAAATGGTGTACCTGGAGGAAATCTTTGACACCTAACCTACATGTATCTGAAAATCTAAAACAAAATGCAAATCAATTTTTGCACGATTTTTCATGTATGTGCAACTTCAGGTGAAGATCACTCAAAACAAGGTTTTGGGGAACATTCCTCATTATGCCATGGGATGTCACATTTGTAGTCAGTGATTACAGCATTTATGTTAAAGTTTCCTGCTGGATTTAAAGTAGACCTTGGGGATGGTAACAAATTGGGAATTAACTCTCCATGAATATGGCGCTAAACATGCTAACCTTCAAAGACAATCAAATATGGATGGAAACAATAGACCTTGTGAAAAGGATGCTCCCGAAGGTGATGTGATTGACTTGAAAACTGATTCAAAGAAATGTGAAATTTGTAAGCAGTTTTTCATATCAAGTCTCAAGTTACAAAGGGTGAATATCAGTATGTGTATGTGGTGCTAAGTATTTCATGGAGGAACTAGCAATTAAGAATGAAACAAAAGCTGGGGATGTTAAAGGCATCAAATCACTTAGCACAGTACATGAGGCAGAAGTAAGCGAGAATAAACATGGTAGCACCTCTACATGTAGCTTTGATGATGATGGTATGTACTGCAACTAGAAAGGCAACACTTAAGCCCTTTCATGTGACACCCAAAAAATCACTGGGCTTAAGACAAATTTTTCAAGTAGGCATTGTTTACTTTACAACTACATTGCTTTTGCATCCTTTTTACACAGCAATGTAACATTTCCAAATTTTACTGGGATTCCTTGAGACACGAATGCTTACTCTGTGGTCGCCGTCGAGTCGGCAGAAAATTGGAGGATGAGTGTTACTGCTGTCACAAAGGTTGTCGTATGTGTGTATTGGATCTCCACACTTGCGTATTCTGTAGACCATTTCATGGAAAGTTTTACAATAAACAGTTCTTCCTTTCCCATGATCGTTTCTCCAGGGTTTTGTGAGAAATCTTAGGCTAGTGGAAGATTTGTTGTAGGTCTTGACCTCCTCCAAAATATTTCAAGGATTCACTAGCAATGCTGGTCACTCTCAAGCATTGGTGTCTTCCACAGGATGGCACTTATGTAGATTTCTCAGAGGTAAGAAAATTGGTCGTCTCGCAACTTTTTTTGCATTTTGTACAAAGGTCTTTTATAACTTTGATATGATAAAACTAAATGAGTGGAAAGGGAATGTGAGACTTGTAACAGAGCTCTTCAATGGGCTAGGCGAATCTGATAAGTCGTTTATATTACTGAACTGCATAGGCGCAACCCAGCATACCCGATCTACGAAGCTACGTTTAGTAGCAGTAAAAAGAAAGAGTAGGGTCATGAGGACTAACCTGCAGAAGTAAAAAAACTTGGCAAAGATAAACTGGTTCAAATATGTGTATCTTACACCAGACCTGACAAGCTGAGACAATAACTAAGAACAAGGAGACAAAAAAAAACCCATCAAAATTTAGTAATATAGCAGAGAAGGGTGGTGACAAGAATATCGCTGGAGTTGGAACAGAGTGAGAGAAATGGAACAGGATCAAGCATAGAACATAGTGAGTCATTCATTGAAACTTGAATAGACAACTGCATGTACATGCACATGTATATGTATATCATTGTGCTCAATAATTACTTGGCACTGCACTGTGTGTAAACATCCATGTGAGAAGTAGTTGTTGTTTTGTTTTAATGGCTCTTTCAGCAACTCAGGCTATTTGCGCCAATAGCTGTACGTTTATTCATACACTTTATTAATGAGCATCACATTACGGAGTTGGGAAGAAGGTCCAGTTTTAGAGGCAGGAGGAAACCGGAGTGCCCGGAGAAAACGTGGGAGAGCGAGTATGGACTGGAAACCAAATGCACTTAAAGCCTGGGCCAAACTGGGACTCAAACCTGGGCCTCATTGGTGCAAAGCGAGGAAAGAACTGCTATGCTAACCCACTCCCCCCGTTGTGTATGTGAGAAGTATTAGGGGAGTATTCCTTTTTAACCGGCGGTAACTCAAGTTTGACCCCGCGGTACCTTGGGGTTTTCGCGGTACCGCCACAGGTTCAAATGCTTGATTGCGCCCTAATCCCCTGTTAATCCGCAGTGTCCACAGGGACTTCAAAGGTCACTAAATTGCAAGGAACTTTTGGGGGAGGAACAATCACAACACGTACAGGTCCACAGTGTTACCTGTATGACCTGGGACAGTTAATGTATAGACTGCTTTTGAATGATTGATAAATATTGACAGACTTTGATACTAACTATTATTTCCTTGCCCATACACGTGAATTGATATAACTGCCTGTAGACCTGTATGTACTTGCCATTTGATACAGTGAATGCAGATTAACTTGGTCCAGAGACTAAAGCATGCAGAGCCAATGAGTACCATAATATTCTGAAAAAAACTGCAGCTTTCATATGTTGATTTTCATGCTGAAAGACGTCCCTGCCGCTCATTCTCTGGTTGGCTTATATGGCAACATTTGAAGAGTGAAATCTAAATGCCCCACCGTGCCCTGCCTCAGTGCATCGCACAACCTAGCCCAAGCTGCGTTGGCCAGCCACGCGGTTTGTCTTTCGTTGGTTGCCGTGTTCATTTACTCTTCTGACGTTTTTGAAATAAATGAAACCAGTCGAGAGGGACAAAATGGACTTGTGAAAGTACCGTTCACATGTCACAAATCGTGTGGTGCATCTGCTTCATTTCCTTCTTTTAAGGTTGTTTAATCCATGCTGTTTGTTATTTCACTGGTCATTTGGTGACTGTTGAAAAAAACAGAGCAAAACAAACTGCTGCATGGCTCATCCAGCAAGAACACTAATCAAGCCTACAAAATTGGTAAGTCTACAGTGCTCTACCTACCCAAACAGTCACTACATACGCAAATTTCCCATGCATGTATAGCTATTCGCTGAAAACACTTGATCATCCATGGTGCCCCTTGACCTCCCACTATGCACTGCAGTCATGCTGCCATGTTTGTTGTTTTCTTATCGCCGTACCGCAACGGATGTGTATCTTGGACATCTTTGAGTTTTTCAAGCTCTGTTACACGGTTCTGTGTTGACTTGAATCATCTGGTCGTATTTCGTGAATAAACTTTTACCTTGTGTGATTTTAATTTTGTTCGTAAGAGTGCTGTTTCCTTGTTTTTGGTGCCCTGTTCTTTCTTTTTCTCTGTGTGCATTCTGCAGGTTTTTTCCCGGGTTTCAAGGAACGGTCAACACTACACTCCCCATAGGCTGGGCCACTTGATTGGGCGCATTCACTCGTTAGCAGCCCATATAATCCACACAATCCTAGCTGCATGAGAGGGCGGATTGTAATTTTAGCAGTTCTTCCCTTGTAACCGCTTGAGCGGGCATTCCCTTATTTAAGTAGCCGTTGTGGGTTAAGGCCTAACCGCTTGAGTGGATGATTCTCAATAAGCGGTAGGCCGGGGACAAGGCCTAGCCACATGGGTATTTCACTCTTATATGTGGCTCTGACAATGATATAGGCCTTAGCCGTGAGCAAGGGGGTCCCCAACGGGATGTGCCTCCATGCACGGGGCACCGGCAGGGCTCACCCAATGAACACACGGTATTCTTTTGTTTCGAAATTCCCGCGCTGAGGGCGGGCTTCTCAAGCGCATGCCTTCATAATAAATATTCATAAACTTTTTGTGAATGAAAAGCTGTCTGACTGTCTTCTGTGTAGAGAGAACATCCAGGGACCTTTGTTGTGGAAAACTATAGTCCTTGCTTGATGGAACCGGGAAGAAATACACGTATAATGGATGGGAAAAATCCTTTTAGTTTTATGATTGTCTGAATTGTGTTTCCCAATGACGTAATCGGAACCCAAAGTAAGAGAAACTTTGACCATTACTTCAATAATTGCTCAAAAAACAACACAAACAAGCATGAGGGTGACTTTTCACCCCTATACCTCCGCTTTAAACCAGTAAAGCGAAGTTATTGACCCTTAGTGAAACGAAACAGTCCATCAAAAATTTGGTTCCAAATCTTTTGTTTTAAATTGATTGATGACGTCATCATTTTTCGGTCTTCATAAAAAAATGCATTTTAATGCAAGTTGAATGTTATTAGCTGTTTCGGCAAGAGCCGGAACAGCTCGTTTTCATTAAATTATTTTTTAATCCTTTTTTTTTCCTTTTTAGCTGTTTCGGCAACTTTGCCGAAACAGGTATTGTTTTTCTGATTTTTTTTTTTTTTTAGCTGTTTTGGCAACTTTGCCGAAACAGTATTGTTTTTCTGATTATTAGCTAAGTTGCCAAAACAGTATTGTTTTTCTTATTTTTTTTAATTTTTTTTTTCCTTTTTTTCTTCTTCAACTCAATTATTCCGTCCACCAGTCGACTATGGCAGTTTACTAAATCTGATCGACTTCAAATTTGGCATACCTTTGAACCATCATCCAAGGACGGTCCTAGAAGAAATTCACAGTGATAACTTGAGCATTTTATTTATTATTGATTTTCTAAGAATTCATTTTTCACCATAGATTTTATACACAGATTGCACACAGTTTTCGGACTGTCCTATATCAGGCTATGAGGGCGCTATTGCAGAATTACGGTTACACCTGCCTGGGCTTTCAATTTTCAACAAACTGTCCTATATTAAACCATGGATGGCGTTTTTGCACAACGTAAGGTTTGTACACACATTGTCCAGCATAATGCGTGAGAAGTCCTCGACTTCGACCAAGAATTACTACCAGAACAAAAAAGAAATCAGACTAAATTTTCCCTTCCGTTCGATCGCAAATATACCTAAGTGTGCAAATATTAAATAATATTTCATAAGTTTTTCCCTGTTTAGACAACAATCACGTGACATGAAATTAAAGGAACAGTTTTCCTGCACACGTGTTTCTAGCCCATTGACTTTGTGCACGTATTCGAGCCACAATTTTGGTAACTTTGCAGTGTTTGATCATTCTCAAAGTGATAGCTAACAAAGACCCTGATGCAAGATTTATTGCAAAGGGATGTCGTCATGATGACATCATCCCTTATTTTATATTCATTTTTGAATATTTAATTTTTCCCCATAGGTTTTGTACACTTTTTTCTACTTAACACAAGTGAACAAGTAGTCTTTAACTTCGGCGCAAGATTGCTATCAGAACAAAAGAGAAATCGGGTACTTTACGCTGTGTTATTTTATTTGAAATATGCCTAAGAGTTGGAATATGAAGTAATATTTCATTAAAAGTGTTCAGTTCAAGTGCAAATCACGTGACATGGACTTAAAGGAGCAGTGTTTCCGCAAATGAGTTTTTTTGCCCTAGACTTTGTACACGTTTTCAAGGTACAATTTTCAAACCTTTCCAATGTTTGATGGTTATCAAAGTGACAGCCAACAAAGACCGTGATACAAAAATTATTGTGAGTAAAGGACGTCATGATGACGTCATCGCGTCATTTATTCTTGATTTTTCAATATTTATTTCAGCCTATTGACTTTGTACACGTTTTCAAGCCAGCATTTGGGTTAGTTTAGAGCTTTGATCACCTTCAAAGTTACAGCCAACACAGACCTTGATGCAAACATACGTCCAAATTTATGACGTAGTCATCATGTGATTTATTATTGATTTTTTAATATTTATTTCAGCCCATGGACTTTGTGCATGTTTTCGAGGCACTATTTTCGTACCTTAGTAATCGTTGATCATCGTCAAACTTACAGCACGAACTAACTATACAACGAAGATAATTCTTATATCCTGGAGAGGTAGTGCTTTAGGCAAATATTGAGTATATTTAGTAAAGATGACGTCATCAGGAGACAAGTCACGTGCCGTTAAAGGGGATCTCTTCAAACCACTATACATCGAACAGTACAGGTCCGATGCGGTTGAAACTTTGTGTGTGGCTGGAAAGAGAAGGGTTTTAGACCCAAATTGATCTGATGTGATTCTGACCTCATCTGGTGACAAGTCACGTGACATTAAAGAAATACATTTCTTGTAACTGGTATCACATACACTCGTGATGACATCAACAGTCAAAGAAGCTGTATATGTTATCTTTAAGTAAGTATTATAATTTTTAAGCTATTGTGAGAAGCTCCACGAAGTACAAAGCAAATTCTCAACCGTGAGAATAATGTCACGTGACAAGTCATATTAGATTATTTTCTGAAGTGGACATCCAATTGCATTGGTTGAAACTGATTATAAATTAAACTTTTTCGAGGGTATATATCACGTCCTGAATATTCAATTGTTCATTTTTACTCTCATAGTTTCAGGTTTTTCATCACAATTGCCAATACTTATTTTGTTGGTAAAACAGTCCCGAAACAGCTCTGTGTTTGTACTTGTTTACAAACACTTCTCTGTAGTTTTTATTCTTTTCCTTTTTCAGACTTTTCCCCATAGGGTTTGTACACGTTTTCTTCCACTAGTCAACTTTGGCAGTTTACTAAATCTGATTGACTTCAAACTTGACAGACCTTTGGACAATCATCCAAGGATGGTCCTAGAAGAAATTTGTGTTGATTACATCATCACCTGATTTCTTTTTGAATTTTGAATATTTAATTTTTCCCCCTTGACTTTGTACACATTTTCAAGCCACTATTTTGAAACCTTTGCAATGTTTGATCGCTATGAAAGTGATATCGAAGAAAGACCCTTATGCAAGAATTCTTCAAAAGACATGATGTCATGATAACATCATCATGTGATTTACTATTGACTTTTCAATATTTATTTCAGCCCATTGACTTTGTACATGTTTTCAAGGCACAATTTTGAAACCTTTGCGATGATTGATCGTTACCAAAGAAACAGCCAACAAAGACCCTCTTGCCAGAATTATTCTAAAGAAATGACGTCATGATGATGTCATCATGTGATTTAGTGTTGAATTTTCAATATTTATTTCAGCGCATTCACTTTGTACACGTTTAAAAGGCACAATATTGAACTAAGGTGGAAAGCTTGCGGTAGCACCATGCAAGGATACAATCTCTTTTGTGAGTCTGTATGGTTCTGAAAAGAACCGTGAGGAACGCAATGTTTCGGACAGTATGCTCTCTCCGTCGTCAGGAGACTGCCACAATATTGAAACCTTTGCAATGTTTGATCGTTATCAAAGTGACAGCCAACAAAGACCCTGATACAAGAATTATTGTCAGTAAATGACGTCATGATGACATCATCATGTGATTTATTATTGATTTCTAATATTTATTTCAGCCTATTGACTTTGTACACGTGTTGAAGCCATCATTGGGTTAGTTTTAAAGGTTTGATCATCTTCAAAGTTACAGACATCAAAGAACCTGATGAAAGAATTTTGCTAAATTTATGACGTTATGATGACGTCATCACCTATTTTTAAATTGATTTTTGGATATTTCATCTTTCCCCGTAGGTTTTGTACAAGTTTTCATCAGCCTGTCCATGGCACTTTGGTCAATCTGAATTATTTCCTTCAATGTACACTTGTAGTCCCTGATGAAGAGAGGCTCCCAAAGAAAAATCGTCAAAATAACATCATCAGGGGTCACGTCATATGAGATTAAAGCTGCAGTTTTCCCCATAGGTTTTGTACATTTTGTACACGTTTTTTTACTACGCAATATTATCGACCTTAAAGAGGGTAGTCCTGAACTTCGCTGAGAATTACTCTGAGAACGAAAGAAAAATTGTGGGGTTTTTTGTCTTCGTTCGATTATAAATATACCCAAGAGTCCGAATATCCAATAATATTTCAGATTTTTTTTCAATATTAACGCAAATCATATGACATGACATTAAAGCTGCAGTTTTTCTCCATAGGTTTTGTGCACGTTTCTTCTAACGTCAAAAACTGGTGCACTCATACATCTGAGTGACTTTGTATTGGAAGCATAGGTAGTCCAACAACCCGTGGGGCTGGTTAAAGTTTCAGTTTGCTTTATAGGGTTCGTTCACGTTTTTCACTTCGCACTTTTGTTGATTTGCCAGTGCTTCACCTGGGAATTGCTGTGAGAATTTCAAATACATTACCCTTACTGATAGTTTGATCTATTTTCCAAAAAGATAAAGATAACAAAAAATTCTGAAACAGCTCAGTGGTTGTCTACAACCATGTTCCTCTAGTTTCCCATTAAAATTGTGATTAAAAGTGAGAAAATTACTGCCTAAAGTAGTCCCTGTGTTCTCAGCAATATTACTCCGTCTGTGAATACGAAAACAATGTCTGATGTGATGATCTCAGCATGTACATGCATCTACATGTGCCAGTTCTCGCACCTCCGTGATGGATGCTACGCGGAAAATGACTGTTTTTAGGCAACATTGCTCAGACAACAAGACAAATGTTATCTCAAATTGAAGTTTATTTCTTGTAATTTAGTTTGCTGTGTAGTTTTAAGAAAATGCAACCTTTTATCATTTGGAAAATGAGCATTTATTATAGCCTTCAAACGGAGACCACACGTAAGCGATCTGTTCTCCCTTTCAAAATGGCGGTGGCCACAACGTAACTCGTTTTTCACAAAATAAATGCAGTACAACTGTAGAATACATTTCGTGTACATGGACCTGCACTGGGTTTGTAAGTCTGAATTCTAGGTTCAACACTGTTATTTCATGTTTTTGACACTGTTGAGATTGTTTTTACCTTCATAGGGGTTCCCAGCAAGTATGCAGGGGTAAAAAGGGCGTTCCAAACCGATTATTAATTTCACATGCCAAGCCTAGGCTCTCAGTCATGATGTTGCTTGTTGATGAGTCACAGAGGATAGGATGATTCGAGTCAAAATCCTTCATATGGCATAAGGTTCGTAAAAGCTACAAGTAACCTGTAAGTAAGGGTTTTGACATTTGGGATCATCAATCATTTTGGACTCCAGTGACTTGACTGAGAAAACTGACCATAAGCTAGCTAGGTCTTAGTTTCTGTAAAATAAAAACAGTAGTCTAGGCAAGTACTTAAAATGACCCAGTGAATAAGATACATGTAAGTGCCAGCCAAGCAAATTTGACCCTTCCATGGATGTCTTGTATCAAAAGCTCGTTTTCATCTCGACTTCTTACTTCAATAAAACCATGGACCCCTACCCCTATTATTTTAAACAAAATTAACCTGGAAGTTAAGCATGATGTCATCGTCGTCTTCCAATTAGCCGAATCTTAAGGTTGAACTCCAGGCAGAAACGTCCCAAATGACATGCTAATAGCCATCTGTTATCTTCAGCCTCTCCTCTCTTTTGTTGTTCCAACTTTTATTTAGTATTTTAAAATTGATTTCTTCAAGGAAGGCAAAGCTAGATCCGATGGATTAGAGATCATGTAAATTTCAGTGAATAGACCATCTAAAACATAAAGGGCTCAATGCTCAAAATGAAACCAAGGTCAATTATTAAATTCAGATGTAAAATGGCCAAGTTAGATGCAGTATCATCTGCTGAAGAGCATGTGCATCTCTGACAATAAGTCGAACCGCGCACCTGTATTTGCCAATTCATGCTATCATCATCATTTAATATTTGATGCCAATGGCTATTTGTATTCCCCAATTCACTGAATAAAATTCTTTGTATTTCACGTTTGTAAATTTTCACAGGACCATGGCAACAATGGAAAATTTGAACATTTTAACTGGCGTGCTGAAAACATTCTGTTTCACTTGTTTATTTTTAGGGGTTTCCAAACAAATTTTTAGGGATTTTAATTAGTTTTTTCCCGTGTGTTTTGGCATTACAAGTAGTTTCATGTTGCAGAAAAATGGGAGTCTGGTGTAGCAACTGGATAACTCAAGACTTTACACAGATTTCTCACACTTTGCTGCCAACATGAAGCACATTGCAATTTTTAGTGAACAACCAAACATTATTTAAACTGTACAATAGATCTGGTGTAAGCACTTTCATGAAACAGAACAAACCAAATGATAATCTTGCAGGGTGCACATGGTTTTCATGTGAAATTCACAATGAAATCATGAACAAAAGTTTTAACTAGAGTTTTATTTTGACCAGCCTATCCTGAATTTACAACTTAACATATGAAAGTTGGGGTGATCTGTACATGGCATGTTGTCTGAGTTACAGTTTCTGACGCTTGGCAGGATTGTTTTGTGAGTGGAACATGCACTCATTCTTTTGATGTTTTCTTTTGGAAAGTGAACTGGGAACCAGCAACCAAACTCGGAACATGGCAACAATAAAAGTTCCATCTCATGTTTGCAAAGCATTCAGTTTAGTGTGTACAAAACATAGCAAGATTTGAATTTTTTGAACATGTGTATTAGTTCACAAAAATCTTGAGAGCCGAATGTTTTGCAACCGTAGGATTTGTCAATGGAGATAAGCAAAAAATTTCTGAAAATTTTTGGAAATTGTCACTCCTCAGCATTTTATGTACATATGGGCCAATTAAGGACCCCATGATATGACTGCTTTCTGATAATTCAGTTCCTCTAAGACCTGGTTAAATTTGGTCGTGAAAGGCCCAGTGACATCCTTAATATCTTTGTTAATTCTTCCTTGAAGTTTCTGATTTTGTGTCATTTCTTTATTCAAGTTTTGGATTTTCGGATTGATTTCCTTCATTTCACTGTTGATTTGCTTGACCAGTTTTCTAGATTCTTTGGCATTTGCACTCTTGTCTTCATACTTGTCCCCAATTTTGATGGAGTGGTTGGACTATTTTTCTTAGCCTGATCAATCTGATCTATCTTAGCTTCAAGTTCACCCTCAAGTGCCTCCTTTTTATTGCACAATTCATCATTTTCCTTGCGAAGGTCTTTAATGTGCACATACAGATTTTCAACCCCAGTGTATCTCCCATGATTTTCGAGGACCTTGTTGTCTAAATCTTTTGGATGCTTCTCAACAATTTCAAAGAATTGCAAACCAAGCCTCAGGCCAATGTGCAAGGGGCTGACCGATACTTGGTCGGTGACAGAACCTTCACTTCTTATGAGAGGTTCCTGGAGGCAGTTTTTCATAGTTTTTTGCCTGATATTTTCTTGCACCACTCTCTTGGAATTCTGTGGCTTTTGAATGGCAGGTTGAAAGTTTCCTTTCCGGAACTGCAGGAATGGTATCATCTTCATCTTTGAAATCCGGAAGAATGTGCATGGTATGTGGCTTCCCCTTTTTTCGATCAGACAATGAGGCCGGGCAGTGGGGGCAAAAGTATTGGCCATTAGGCCCTGTCAATCCAAGAATCTTGGCAATCCATTCCCAAGCCCCACCCCACATCAATTTACATTTTGTGTACATTTTCGGGGACCATGTGATCGTCGCGCTTTTGGCCTCAGATGAAGAGGAAGCACTCTGGCAGTACCTGCAATCGGGGCTTATGTACTGGTTATCTGCGTTAAGCTCCTGGATTGGTGTGAAATTTAACTCTTCACTTTGCGATTAAACCATGTCATCTGTGGACATGTGTTCTGTCTGATCAATGGTGGGGCATGGAAGCTGCAGTCTGGCAATATCCTCAGTGACATTCCGCAACTCGTCAAATACTGGCTTAAATGCAGTCTCAATGTTATGCCTGTCATCTTTACCCCCCTCAGACATCCCCATTAGTTTCACAGACTTTACTGAGTGACACTCTTTAGAGTTTAGAGTCTGGAATACCTTTTAGTAGTTTTTCCCCCTTTATCGCCAGACACGTGAAGCCACAAGATGTTGTCAAAGCTTTCAACAATGTGATTATATTGAACCTGTTCAGTAACCATATTTGTGATTAGGTTTTCAACACTTACAACCCTGCTGAAATGCACAGTGTTCCCACTACTTCCATTAAATTGGCAATACTCAAAATCATGAGGCAACTCTGCTGAAGAGCGCATTTCTTTTCATGTTACCATGAGTTTTTGTCATATTTCTTCTTCAGTTTTCCTTTTGATCACATTCCACATTGTCTCTGGCATTAGACTTAGCAATCCATCAATTGTTTCCCTTGAAAATCTACATATTTTGAGACCTGCTGTGTTTGACGCTGCTGCATACTGCTCTTTTTGCCGCTTAATGTTCGCTGATCACTGAGCTACAATATCATCAGAGACAGTTTGGACATGACCAACAGAATGTGATCCCATAGCTGAAGAAGTTTGTCCTGGATGCGATGAAGAACTTGAGCCATAATTTGCACTAGAAAATGTTTCCCCCGTGAAACCAAAGTCTCTACTTTTTCCATGATTTGCCTTCTTTTCCTGAGTGTTCTTTCACTGCATGCAGAACTTCCTACCTCAACTATAGGAATCG
>NW_019091392.1:288624-344820 GCF_001949145.1 Acanthaster planci | reverse complement strand
GAACATAAGTGCTTGCACGCCCAGTTTTACCCTGAATTTCTAGTATATCTTTATCCTTTCTTTGAGTATTTTTAGCAAGGTAAGGAAGTGCCACAGGTTGAAGTTGTTGAACCGGAATGGAACTATCAAAACCAAATTGTTGTCTGATATTTTTCTCAAAAGCCTTAAGTCTGTCAAGTTAGGCTTTGTGTTTACAATTCCCGCCCTCACTGCAATTGTCTGCATCTTGCATGACACTGACAGAAGTAGCACTAACATGGCTAACATTAGATTGATTGTTTACTGCACTCTGATCCCCCCATATTGTTCCTGTACAATCTTACTGTGCTTCCCCCGATCTGATGTTTTTTAGAGTGAGCATGACAATGTACCCTGTCCTGAAAAGTCTTTTAATGATCTTTCCTATACTTGTAAACACACCCCACTCAAGAAGAACACAGTGAACCCTTCCTATCTTCGTCAAGCAAAAAACAACCCTGCAAGTCATTTTCATACAGTTTTGTTTCATGAAATCTACTACTTACACCAATAAGACACATGCAACATTTATCCTTTTCTGTCGACATTTTCAATCTTATACAATTGCCAAGTTTTGCGGACGATTTTAGGCAAGATGTCGCGGATGGCAAGGTTTGTTTGGCAACAGCAACTTGCAGTCAAGGACCTAAAATCCTTCAGTGCTCTGCTAACGCAAGGTGCAAAGTGAGGATGGAACCATTCTATTCCAGCGACTGGCCTGTCTGCCTTTGATAGTGTGAGGGCACTATCAAATAAATATCAAAGGGGCAGCCTGTGGGGGAGCCGACTGATGCGGCTTGATCAAGCTTATTTTGTTTGCATGAGCTCTGATCTCTTATGGAATGAGGGCAAGGCCAAGCCGCACAAGTGGGCACTCCATTTCCTAAGCAGCTCAGACGAGGACTCCGGCCATAACAGCAACGCTGAATTCCGCAGTAGTCAGATTCCCCCCCCCCCCCGGAAATATCTGACTTTTTATAACCATTCTATCTCTCCGCCCTCCAACAGACTGCCTAGTCAACTGAGCCAGGGCCTCAAAGACACAAAGAGTCTTCTGATTGAACGCCTATGGCTCACAAAAGCCAGGGACCAATGGGGCTCCTCTCCCCCCGCCGCCCGCAACGTCTGCTGGCTGTTATAGCTCTGCTACACGCAAGGCCACATCCTTGGTAGTACTGGGCGACCCGAAACCTTGTTGGCCTTGTACCGACAATGCCAGGACAGGTTCCCCCCGCTCCACCAGGTCAGGCCTGCCTGATGACTCCACAGCCTATGTTGCCCGGGATACCAGAAAAGAACCCACCGGGCAGCGAAGAGCCTACCGGGCTACTACGCCGCCGTGGCTTCCGATCTCAACAACCCATCCGCGGCTCTTGTTTCCAGCTTGGTATTCCCCGGAAACTTTCCTCGGCTGGCCCCTCGCCCCAAGAAGACAGCATCTGTACCAGCCAAGCTCCTGCCTGCCCCCAGGGGATGATCCTCTGATCTTTACCCACTATGTCGGCTGCTGATTCATTCCAGATTCATTCTGCATTCCAGACCTGAGGGCAAGCGTTCTTCTTCTCCTTCATTGGTTACTTCAAAGGCCAAGAAGAAATGTCATTCTAAACAACGTGAATGCTCCCCTGAACCATGGATGACAGTGGTCTAATTTATCAACGAATCTCTGTCCTCCTTTGTCCGCTGCCTGAGCGACAAATCCGCACCTGCTTTCCCCACTCCGGACTCCTGCAGCTTCAACCCACTCTGCAGTCACAGACAACTACTCAGAGCATGGAACTCATCGAAGTTTGAGTCAAGCTGGCGTTTCTTTCTCGGAACATTCTGTCACGTACGGAAACACGCACGGATCTGACCCTGGCATGACTGTGCTTCAGTTGATGAAGCGCCAATGACAAAAACCCCCTTAAAATATTTGCGAACTCGAAAATCCCTTTCGCGTACTGTGGATTGGCTGCTGTTTACGTGGACACACAATATCTGCCTGTAACATGTGGCAGGCAGCGCACTGTGCGTAGGGCATATACTCAGGACCTGGCAAAATGTCGAGCACATGGTGCCGAGAACAGATCGCATTGTATGGAACGCCAAAAGCAACAAATGCTTAAAATCTCTAATTTGTGGTCTTCGTGATAAAAATGATGTTGTGAATTGTATTTTGTAATTTACATGTTTGACTGGTTTGAAATCTTGCAGATAGTTAAAAAGGGAAGGGTTTTAAATGGAGATTAAGTTGCAAAAAGGGCATCATTTTTGTTTTGTTTTTTGGGGGGCTTTTTCGCCATTTTGTGTAAAAGAAATTCTTTTTGGTCTGATTTTTTTTCTTCTTCTTCCTCTTCTGACCAAAAGCCCATTTGTTTTGTGCACGTTTCTTCCACCATCGACTTTGGTCCTTTTGCAACTTCGGATCTTCATCAAACTTCCATCATTGAAGGACCTTCCTTCAAAGATGTGCCTAGAAGAATGACGTCATGATGACGCCATCAAGTGATTTTTTATTGGTTTTTTAATATTTATTTCAGCCCATTGACTTTGTACACGGTTTCAAGGCTTTGTTTTGGTAACTTGACTATCTTTGATCCTCATCAAAGTTATACCAAGCACAGACCTTAAGGCAAAGATAATACTAAAATAATTACGTCATGATGACGTCACCAAGTTATTTGTAATTGATTTCTCTGCAAATGAGTTTATGGCCCATTGACTTAGTACACGTTTTCAAGCCACAATTTTGGTAACTTTGCAATATTGGATCGTTGACAAAGTGATAGTGAACAAAGACCCTCATGCAAGATTTATTGAAAATGATATCGTCATGATGACGTCATCAACTTATTTTATACTGATTTCTGAATATTTTATTTTCCCCGTAGGTTTGTGCACGTTTTTTGACTTGGCATGAACTTCTAAGCCTTTTATCTCCTAAAGGACATGTTCTATCTCGTTTAAATTTCGTAGAAAACTAGAAAGGAAAGTGTTACAGATGAATGTGGACCTGCTGTGCAGATTACGTCATCGGGAGACAAGTCACATGACATTAAATGTGCACTCTTTAAGGCCCTTTATCTCGCGAGGTACATGTTCAATCGGGTTCAAATCTTGCAGAAACCTTGAAGAGGGAGTGCTTTAGAGGAATATTGACATCTTCTGATCATGATGTCATCAGGAGACCAGTCACGTGACATTAAACGTATCTTAAGGCCCTATATCTCCTGAAGTATACGTTCTATCAGGTTGAAACTTTGCAGATAACTTGAGAGTTATATATGAAAAATGACTTGATGTGATGATGACTTAGTTGTTCAAAAGTACAAAAAAATGCGAAAACCCTCAGTACTCTTGTCAAACAGACAGATAAGCTCTCATTTTTCCATCTTTTTATGTGCAAATGGCTGGGTCATTTTGTTGGTTTTCTAAATAATAACCTGGCCTTTCAGTTATTCTGACCCCAGTAACTTGAAATGGCAAAAAAACTTTCACATGATTCAGGGAACACTCTTGCACTTCTGTTTTTTGGAAGTGCATTTTATTCCATTTTTACTGGTCAAAAATGCACAGGACCATGCCACAAAATGAGAACTTAAGGACAATGAGGAGACTTTTGTGAAAAATTGTAATCCCTACTTTTATCATTTGAATGACAGATAAAGTTTTTCAAATTGTAAAAGGGGGGTTTTCTACATATTTACCAAAGATATAAGAAATCCTGGTAAATGCAGAGGTATTCACCTTTTTGTTGCTTGTTTAGAAAAGCCTGGCTTAAAAATAAGATAGCATTTCAGTGATTTGCATTTTTAACCATAAATACGATCCCCACTGTTGTTGTGAATACCAGATCAAGTTTTTGAAATAGTGAAAGGTTTCATCTAGAAAAGCCTGTTTTTTTGTTTAAAACAAAAGTTGTTTAAAAATCCTGGTTAATACAGAGATATTCTCTGTTCTGTTCTTAGACAAGTCTGGCTATAAATATGTTACTGCATTTCAGTGATCAACATTGTTTTCCAGTTAGCAAAGGGTACAAGATACATCATCTATGTGGTTGCTTTAATCAGGTAGCACCCTGTCGTTCAGTCAATCCCAGTCTGCTAAATACCATGTCCCTCTATTCCAGTCTGCTAATTGCCATGTCCCTATATTCCAGTCTGCTAATTGCCACGTCCTCAGTCTATCTCAGTCTGCTAGATGCCATGCCCCCAATCTAACCCAGTCTGCTTGATACCATGTCCTCAGTCTTGAGTCCTGAAAACAATAACAAAATTAGAGATATGATTTTAATTCATGCGCATGTGCACTTTTACACCAAAAGCAAAGGACATAAGCCAGGCAGGTGCAAGTCATCTGTGATAGCCAATCGACCGACGGACCGACAGACAGACAGACCGACCACTAACCGGGATGGAGCACAGTATGTGAGCAGAGAGAAAACAGTAGACACTGTTTACCAGCCAACCAGACATGTTTTCTTCAGGGGAAGCCAGATACACCAGTACATGTAGTTTCATCTTGGACCGATTTTTGTCCAGTCAAAAAACAAAAATAAACTAACCCCCAAAACAGACAAAAGGTCATTGAGCTGTCATTGTAATGTAGAGAAGACATTAATGGCTTTATCGTTACTCAGTAGAGCTTTATTTCCCAGAACTTTTCCCACCTGAAACCAACCCACAGGTAGCCATCCTTACAAGAACCCCTCAATTTGCAAAGCTACATTTTTCAGTCTTCAAAGGCCAGGAAGATTGAACTCTCTAATGATGAAATCTGCCATAAATACCTAAATTAAGACAGGATGATCGGGCACAACAAGAGGCCACACTCAGTAGCTGGAGAAATTATAGCAGACTACAACCTAAAGGGAAAGTTCACAGAACTGTACATTCCCAAGCAACTAAAAGCACTGAGGGAGAAATGTATTAAATTGAACAAATCACTGCCCCCCCCAGCATTCAAGAAATTTTCTTTGATGAGTCATTTCTAATTTTGGAGAAAGAGCCATCTCCAAAACAAATGACACATCATCAATTACTGTTGCCGAGGCTTGTCTAAAAAGGCTGAAGCTGATGTTCACACTCAGCTGAGAGTTAATCCCCTAGATGAAGTGGGACCTGGCAAACGGACGCGATATTAGATTAGTTGAGAGTAGAAGCCGTGGAAAATGGAGCATCCCAAACTCAGTTACTTTGTTTTAAATCACATAAAAAGAAAAAAAAATTGATGTTTACATGAGGCTATTGTAAAATGATTTCCGCAATTCTACTATTTCCACTTTTGGGAATCTTTGAGTTTGCTTTTCTTGAATTTTTTTTTATACTAATATTTTGTAGAATGGTGAATAAATGAAATCAAATCAAGCCATTTAATTACTTCCTTCAGTGAGGCAAAAGGAACTCCAGTAGGTATTCCATTCATTTCATGAAGACATAATATTATCAGAAAACTAAACTCAACAATTTATTTCAGTATTTGACTGGCTTTTAAATTGGGGTACGAAACCGACATAAACAAAAAATGAAAAAGTACCCATACAAATGTATATTCAAATCACTAAAACCTTTGTTTAATCTTTATTTAACCCCAAATCAACAACAAAGATTGTTTTAATACTGCACCGGTACAGCAGAACAAACAATGGAAATGTTTGTGCAAACACAGCCGAAGAGGGCGCTATGCATAAGTAGCACTCTCTTTCAGATTTTGCTCCCGTTTTTGAACGTTTCGGTCTCCAGTTTAGATCTTCTCAACCTAGTTTTCTGTATTTGGAGATGATGTTTGAACAGGTTTGATATAGTTTTAGGAGTTTAAGCGGGTTTTCGCGATATCTACTGATGTCTGGGTTAAATATGGTTTAAACCACTGTGCAGTGTAACTTTACCAAGTATATCCTTCAAAGAAAGTTGCCCCACAAAGTGTCTGTATTCTCTTATGTGATAACCCCACCTTGTTGAGACCAGAAACCCCACAAAGTGTGATTGTAACCACATGAAATGTGCACTTTGTTCAGGACAAAAATCCCCACAGTGCACTTGTAGTCTGTCTGTCTGTCGGGCGGTCTGTCTGTTGGACGGGCAGTCTCGTCCGTACGTCTGTCTACAGACACGTGTATGTACGTATAGGGCCTGCCCTTACGTATCAACAGTCACGTTTGTTCCTCGAAGTGGCTAATCAAACTTCAGCACGTTGTTATTATAAAGTAAAAGGATAAGCCACAAATTATTTAAACTAGCCTACTACATACATGTAGCTAGCAATCAGAACACCATACAAGAATAAAAGTACTACAAAACTAAATGAAAATTCATCTTTTGTATTGATGGGAAATATACATGTTTTGAACAAATTTAGAGTGAAATAAAAAAACACTTCTGCACTTTCTGGTTCGGAGGAAAGGAGGATGCATTGCAAGTATCAATGTAGACACATTTTGAACTTCTACATGTATTTAAAATGAAGTTTGTAATGTCATAGAGTCAACAATAATGCCATACGTTTATTGGTGCAGACCACTAAATCAATTGAGAATTTCTGGCTAGCTCATAAGCATTAAAAGTGCCCCCGCAGTATCTTTTGAAAAAGGAAATTGTTTGGCCCCCAAAATGGTGAGATTGTGTGAATCATTGCCAGGATCAACTCCCTGGGTCTTTGAGATTTCATATGAGAGCAGAATGGCTAAAAACTACAGTTGAAAAATGGCTGCAGTCAAACTCCGGAAAAATCACTTTTTGGGGGGTGATTTTGTTTTGTGGGAATAATTAAAAATATAATTGGTTAACCCACAAAAAAATTGAAAAGAAATTGAAAGATTAGTGAGCAGACAAGAATTTCATTTGTGTTTCAGAAATCTTAGGGATGTTGGCCTGCGTGTTATTGGGCCCTGAACAGTGCTGATTTTACACTGTTTTCAGTGGGGCTTGAATTAGTGGACTGTACCCTTAGAGGTTCTAAAATCCGGCGTTTATGTGCAAGTGCATGTAATTGTTTTTCTTCAGGCATCCCGAAGTCGGACCAGCCTTCATAGTGAACAGAGGGCCACACGATGACGTAACGATTAAAAGCCACAAAGGGGATATCTTCCCTTGGTTCGCGACATGGTGGCATTGCTGGTTCTTTTTGTTGATGGGGGCTGTGATTTCAACATAAATCATCCTGTCAAGGAGCACTTCTATGGACGACTCTTTCGGGACGCCAACCTTGACGGTCTTGTGATAACATCTTACTGCCCAGGTCACTCATCTGTGAACCCTATCTAACGGCTCTGGGGTCAAGTCACCAAGTCCCTGTCTTCAGTGTACCTGTTTGATACACTTCCAGGTAAGCCTTGATATACTTATAGAATCTCAAACAAATGTTTATATAAGTACATGTATGATGTAAACATTTCGATCTTAAAATTATGTGTGATCAACACAAAATCAAATTAAAATTTTTGAAACAAAATTCTGTTCACAGAAAACACGTTGGTGTTTTTCTTTATACATTTTATGCCAAACAAGTATCAATTCAAGGTATTTGGATTCACCCTCATATGCAGGCACCCTGTAATCCTCACCTGCGCATAACTAACGAGTACAGTAATTTCTTGACAACTCAAAGTCATTCGAAAATATGTTTTCACTCCCGCCGAAAGAATGCTTTTATGTACATATACAGAAAGACCTCTATGAACTCGAAATGCCCACACAATTACACCCGCTTAACCGAAAGTTTTTTAATCTTGCAGGAATGGGGGTGTGGCAGTTGTATGCAAATTACCGATCTTTTTAAATGTTTGTAGCTTGGTATTATAATTATGTACATGTACTTTGAAGTTCAAACAACATGGCGGCTTCACTCGAGCAAGTACCCTGTCAATAGTGTCTGGTTTGTGGGAAGGGATTAGTGACATGTAAGACATATTTTACACTCCATACTAGACATGAAATTTCCACTCTTCTAAAAGATATCGTGTGGGACTACAGTTTTGCTGCATCGCATCATGTTTGCGATATCTGTGGCAAAAAAATTGGGAAAACGAAATCGTCTGACACCACTCAAGGAATACATTCTCTTTTTTTTGCGACTCACATCCCAATGAGGGTGCTGCCCGAGTCCAAGCTACTCACACAAGCGGCAAATAAACCTACACGTGCAGCAAGAAACGACAACCAACTTGCAGTTCGGGTACTCCATCCTCAAAGGTTAAGGTTTGCATGGTCTCTAAGGATGTTTTAGTTACCTGGGGAGGGCATACCATACAAACGTCTGTGTTGTCGTGGCTGTGTTAAAGAGACTGCAGACAGCCATGATGCATGTGACCTTACCACGGTGTATTATTGAGGTAGTCGAAATTGTTTATGCATGCAATTTAGCGAGTGCTGATTGGTTCCCTTGGAAAGCCGAGGGAAAAATAAAGAACAAGCTAAAACGCTGCTGCAAGATTCCCAAGACGTTAGTGCGAGCTGACGCACAGACTAATTATGAGCCGTTAAGGGGCGCACTATGCACGGTGTCCGCTATCAAGCACTAACGTCTTGAAACCAAGACTACAGCAAGCTACCATATCCCGGCCCAATAGCAGCCACCGCGCTTGCAGGGTGCACCCTTGTATTTAGGCCAAAAATATGTCTGCCAAGCTCATTAATAAAAGTTATAGACTCAAAATATTCTATACTAGAGGGTCCTGAGAGCCAAGGAACTGGGGAATTGAAGAAATATGAGACTGGACTTCGGGGCCGGACTCAGGGCTTACAATTCTGAGCAATTTGGATGCATTCAGGTCCGAGAGTCGCACTATTTGAGCCATTTTGCAGCAGGATGGTTTTTCAAAATGGCTACTTTTCTTGACAGGGACATTTCTTCATTTTAGGGGTGATCTGATTCTGGTGAAAATTTCTCAAAATTCATTGGTCAACCCCCGAAAATTGAAGGGAAAATGAAAGACATGTGGAACATCATTTTTCTGTGCAGCCTGAACACCTGTGAGAGTTGAATTTTAAAAATATTTTTGAAGTATTGGGATTTATCACTGCTATCTATGGGAATTTATTTGTAGTGGTGCACCCTTGCAGTCATTCACTTATTCTGCATGCATGGTGGCAATCTGACCAACAATTAATGCAGCTTTGTGTATGCCGTGTGTGTGTGTGCACCGCTCACATGCCAACTGTCCGATCACTTTAGACTTTCGACAAAAGAAATGCTCGAACATTTTGAAATGCAAAATGTGCTCCCACAAGCGATTAAAGAGAAAGACCATTTTACCGAACAGAAAACCGGACCACAGATAAGCCAGAGTGAGCACAATGCTTGGCACGTTGCGCTGTGCGCAAACTGAACAAATGACATGAAAGAACTGTTGCGCACCTACAAATCTTGGAATTCTAGCGCCCCCTAGTTTTGCGCGGTCTCTTCTTTAGCTTAGCTATGCATTATGGACATGTAGCAGAGACGCTAATTTTGTATTAAGTTATTCATGCTGTACCCTGGCGTGATCGCGTGTTCCTTCACCCCTTTGTCCTTGTGTTTTCTCTGCTCACTTTGGCATGTCGAAATTACCCTCTACGTGGCTGCATGGTTGTGCGTAGTAAGGTTCCCTGGAATGCTTATGTTCAGAAACCTCAGACTTTGTAACTGTCAATCATTCACCAAAGACGACCGGGTAAGGCCCGCTTCAAACGTCAAACTTCTGCCGTGTCTAATTCAAATAATGACCCAAAGTTTGAATTAGACATGGCAAAAATTCGACGTTTGAAGCAATTGCCGTCTTTGTGCCGAAAGTTCGACAGGTCTTGCTGCTTTTAAAGGCAGAAGAGCGGCACACTTTAAACGTCGAATTTCTGCCGTGTCTAATTCAATTTAAACGTCCCAACTCAGAACATCATGTGCCGACAACAACTGTTTTCGTTGCGGCGTTAAAACAAGATGGCGGCGCACCAACACCTGTCATATCCGCAACTTTATAATTGTAGTCACCTCTGGCTAGTCTGTAAAGACAAATTCCAAACTTGTGCCTTCGAGATATGGGGATTTTCTGTCATTGTTTTCCGCTTCAAATCATGCTTATGTGTGACAGGAAGAATTCAAAGGTTCCTTTTGAAACACAGAATGCCCTTTTGAATCCAAGTTTCTCTGAGTTCGCATTTAGCTGTTGACAAGACTGGGGTCTTGTAACATTTTCCCTGGAAAGGAGGAGTAGCAGGACAAGCGAACGTACGATTAGAACTCTCCTTGTTGCAATAACATTGGGTAGTACTGATCGTTGCAAGAAAAAGCGTCTTGTTCTCGCAATGAGAATATGTCGCAATATCATTCTTTCTCGGTCCACCATGTTGTAATTTTGCATTAAGGTCAACAGAAAACCGATGTTTGAAGCAACTGCCAAACTTCTTCCGCATTTATGTCGATCGCAATTAATTGAATTAGACACGGCAGAAGTTTGACGTTTGAAGCGGGCCTAAGCACTCCCATGCACCCAGCTCTACACTTTGTACATGTGACTTCTTATTCTGTATTTTACCTTTTTACACACTACATTTAGATTCTTGCACACAACTCTAGCAGGAAGTCGTGTGACCTTTGAAATGAAGATGTTCATTGGTTAAGCTGTTCAGCGACGCTCATATTTTGTTAATTTCTAAACCTCTAGAATCCTATAAATAGAGCAGGTATTCCCTAGCTCGTCGGTCAGGTGCGGCGGACCAAACTCTTGTTGCGAGAGCGGAACCCAACCTAGTGCAGTGGTTGGACCCTTTCCGAGAGAAGTACGATAGTAACCATTCTTATGGTGAAGAAATGTAACCATATGAATGGCCAGCTAGCTTAGCTTGGACCGATGCAAGAGCGGTACGAACTAGCCCAGGGTGCTCGTAAGAGCCGTAGCGGCCCATCACCGCTACGTCCGAACTGATTGCCGGGTGAGAAACCACCATGTCCCTCGCCACCCTTGTCCTGCTAACTAGTCCAGTCCTCCCCATCTCTACGCTGAACCAATGGTACACAGTGCGGTGATTTTATCATTGCGCTCAACGCATTGCGGTCTGAGCAGCAGTGCGGTTGGTACATACCGGCACTGGCCCCGTCCAGCCATTGCTAGTCACCGTGGTGGCCGGGGACAGCTCCCACCACGGCCCGGCCCGATGAGTGTAGCCTGGTTGTGCAATGCTACACACACGCACCGTACCCACTCTGTCTGACTTGCATTGCCAATGGTCCTGCCAAAACGTAGTTCAGTTACACTTGTATACAACTTCGCCTCTCTATAACTTTGCCTTTTGTGTGTTGTATTATGTTAAGCTACGCCTTCTTCGAACCCACATTGAACTTTGGTGAAGAGAAGTGAGAGCAATAAACCAACTAGACACTTTGACTGTCACCCAAACCCCTTGTTTCCCGTCCACCTTATAATAAATTGTTTACCCCAAATATCACATCCCCTAGACACTAGAAAAGTCCACGCTACCATCAATTTGATTTTTAGGGAACGCAACAAAACTATAAAGATACATGTACACAGTTTTGGTGGTTCATATTTACCATTAGAACAGAAATTTAAGTGAAAAAAAAATGAAGTCTGGGGAAACTGATGATTGTTAAATAAATAACTACTTATAATTTCAATAGCCAAGGCGGGGGTGTGTAGGGCTGCTTGTACTTGTGGGCAAGACCATAAACTTTCGATGGTTCAAAATCCGGATGACTCAATTTTTTTATCCATCAGTTATCGGGAGTTAATATGTCATTTCCTGATTTATGCATTAATGCGGTATCTTTACAAGTTACACTTTCTTTTCCTTGTGGGTTTTCTAAGACCTCTGTTAAAACGTGAGCACACTTACATAATAAACCTTTCCATTTAAGGTTATAATGTGCATTTTTTTTCTGAACTTCATGTAATTTCTTGCCCCCAGGAAAGGATAGACCACCATGTGTGCAGAACAACCTGTCTGAGGAGGAAAAACGACAAAAGGAGCACCAGGTGTTCAACCTGTCCATGTCCCGTCTGGAGCGCTACCTCTCTGATGTGACTGTCAACAGCCTTTGACGGTAACACACATCCCAAGTGGCATGGAGAGGGGCATCTATGGTGATTATGAGGAGGCCAAGCAGGTAATAAATGCCTCTGCCAAGCAACTGCGGCAACATCTGGCACTACAAGAGGAAAACGCCTTCATTCATAAGCACATGGACAAGCGTAAAGGCCACATTATTCTCTCCAAATGCACAGATCAATGCTGCTTCCACTGTACTTCCAACCTATATGTGGCAGCTGATGAGGTGATGGCAATGCTTCGGGATTTCCTTTTACCAAAGCTATCACCTTCTCTACCTGGGCACTTCCTGACCTTCCTCTAGGCCCTCTAACTGATTTCAAAGTTAATAAACTTCCGGTAATTATCCTTGTAGTAGTTCTTAAAATTACTAAGATAACTACTGTAAAAAATCAATGATGAACAACAGGAAATAAAATGGTACCAGTACCAACCTACCAGAAACCAATATGTGAAGTCCACTGAATTTGTTTTGTGTTATACTTATTGGTATGACTATCGAATAAATAATTCTCAGATCAGATATCGACTGGAATTTCTGCACAATATTCCACAGCACGGCGAATAAATTTACCCCTTTGCTACATGTTAAAAGTCCCCAAGTGACGTCATGCCGCCCCCAAGAATTCTTAATTTTATATAATGCTGCATATGACGAACATGGAGCACCGAGGGTGCCCTCTCTCCGACAAGTTAACCTCTGACTAGTACAGGATATGTGAACTTTGACTACTTTATTCGCATTTCTGAGTCGTGGGTGGACCACATGAGGTAAAACTATAAAATAAAGAAACATAAGAAAAACACACTAAGTACTAATAACAATCTGCATGCATTTACACAGGTTGGCAAGAGATTGAATACTAAAAAATTAGACATAAAAATATGAATGAAAGGTTGGTAAATCGCAAAGGCAAATGCATAAAATCACCCCGAAAAGTCTTCAAGATATTGTAAATGTCACATGAGACAATCTATGAAAATTTTCTTACAGAACTGTGCTCTCCAAAAGATGAAGTGTCTTCATACTATTCCTAAATACACTGTAAACTGACAACGCTACTGCAATTTCCAAATAAGGATACACTAATTCCAAATGCGGAATCTAGGTTATGAATATTCATGACATCAAGGAAAAAAATGGCGAGTGCATGCACTTAGGCAGGCCTCAAGTGCACACAAAAACTAAGTTCCTTAGCTAACGTGACATTCAATTATCCTCGATATAAAGACACAAAATGACCAAATATCCACTGTTTCTTGACCAGAAAACAATACTGAACATTACAACCACATCATCTGAGAAACTCGCTTTGATATTAAGGAAAATTCTAAGACCCAAATCCGGGGAAAGTTTTCACAAGGCACAAGAAAATTAACAATGCAATACAGAAGTTATGGCGGCAAAATGTGCCTGAAATTTACGCTACACATTACTCATCAAATAACAAACAATAATCACTTATACAAATATCAACGGAATCTTAAACTCACCAGCTGTTTACTGGAGTAAGGCTCATAGAAAAAAGTGGTCTACAAATGATGGAAAAACAGGCTCTACAATTGGTTAAAACCTGGCGTGATTGAACGACGGTGCAACTTTAGTGAAAAACTACAAGGACCACGAAGGGCGCTGTACTACTTGGACCGCAACTACGCCATATAGGGGGGAACATAACACTCCCCCGTGGTGATACCATCATCACAATGTGAATAACATACAAATAATTAGGTTACAATAAAACAATATGGATGGTTCATAACAAGCAGAAGAGTAAATACGAAAACAACTAGTGCACACTTAATATGTGGTGCCTACATGTCTAAGCAGCATTTGGTAGAGTCCAGTTGGACCACAGTGATCAGTCACTCCGAGGGAATCAAAAGAACCAAGTCACTTATAGGTCGCAACAACATCTTCTTTGTCAACTCCCGAGCTGGTCGTAGAAACAGGTTCCTCTGGTCCATGGCTACCATCTCCACGCTGGCTTTCCTGATGTGCCTGTCTCCACTTGCTTCTACACCAACAACCCTGTCCAGAGGCCAGTCGTTTCGCTGGTAGTCACCTTTGACGATGACAACATCCCCCTCCTTCATATCTCTCTTCAGCTGCTGCCACTTTGCTGTAGTCTCTGTAGCAAAGGTAGGTAGTCTTTCTGCCACTTGTCCCAGAACATGTGGGATAGGTGCTGGACGCGTCTCCACTTGGTCCTCGTGAGATCTTTGGGATCAAATGGTCCTTCTGGGGCTGTCGCCTGCGATGGCTTCATCGTGAGCAGCACATTAGGCGAGAGGCTTAGGGGTAGCTCTGGGGTGTTACCGTCTGGTAGTAATGGTCGGGAATTGATAATGGCAGCAACTTCCGTCATAAGAGTCGTGAAGACCTCATGGGTGAGCTGACTAGGCTTGACATCTCGCAGAATACCTTCTAGGATGCGGCGGGAAATGCCAATCATTCTCTACCAAGCTCCGCCCATATGCGATGCATGGGGTGGGTTGAAAACCCATTCACAGCCCCGAGTAAGTAGATACCTTTTGATAGGTTCCTTATCTTGGAGCTGTCGTCCAATTTCATTGCAGGCACCCACAAAATTTGTGCCACAGTCTGAACGGATCTGCATGGCTGGACCTCTGATGGAGAAAAACGTCTCAGGGCATTGATGAAACATGAACTGTCCATCGCTTCCAGGACCTCGATGTGGAAAACCCTGTGTTACCATGCAGGTAAACAGGGCAGCCCATCTCTTAGCACGACTACTACATCCTCTGGTTTTCGTGCTGTAGACTTCAAATGGGCCGAAAACGTCTACACCGACGAAGGTGAATGGCGGTGCTACCGTGACTCTCTCTTCTGGGAGATCAGCCATGATCTGGTCTTGATGCTTGCCTCTCAGCCTCTTGCATGTCACACAGTCTTGGATCACCTTGGTAATCTGCCTCTGGCCACCAAGAACCCAGTAGCCTTCGTTCCTTATCGTACCCAAGGTGATGTGTCGACCTTGGTGGCTGCACTGCTGATGAAAGTGCTTGATGATGAGCTTCGTGACATGGTTGTTTTTAGGTAGCACCGCTGGAATAAATTGAGAAAGAGCCAAAATACCAGAGAGCCCGATGTCACATTATCATCTGTAACATACAGAAAGTCCCACATACACTTTCCAAAGTCCAACTGTGCGTATAAACTTATAATTAGAACCCTCCCCCTTTCCACCCAGGATCCGCCCCCAAAGTGGGCATATCCACAACACAATGAGCCCAGATTGACCGCAAAATGGAATGTTTGTGTTAAAGAGGGAAATTTTGTCTAGATTTGGTGAGGGAAGAAAAGAAATAAGCACCCTCAAGATGCACAAGGCATGCACACAGGCATGCAGTTTTCCTATTCAAATCGTGCAAAATGGCATAGCCATACCCTTATGCGTTTACCCCTGTGGTTTCTTCCAGGGGCAATATTTTTCATTTTTTTTTTTTTACTCACAACATTGGGCGTCTCAAATATGAAGCAAAATCAAAGGAAATCTTTGACGATTTTCTTCAGTTAACAAGAAATGTGACGATGTTGGCGCGCCAAGAGCTCCCTCTCTTGACCAAGAAAAGTATACATCTATGACGTCACGAACAAACTGGAAAAACTGTCCTACCCGCAACAGCCAGCGTAAAACACTCTAGTTCAAAGGAGTAAAAATTCAGCTAGGGACAACAGAGTCTTCTTCCCGTATCGATCAAATCTTGGTAGCCATAGTAACCTAAACGCAAGACCGTCAGCACGTGGGCACCCTCCCTCCTTTAGTGTCCAAAGGTGAAGTCGGACCAACGCTCACTTCCAACGTACACAATATAATTAACACAATAATCCGCCGATGCAGCTCACCCACTATGTACATCCCTTTGTTTAGGAATTATCAGTCACAACCCGGCGGCACATACGGTCCTTTTGTTTGGGGATTATCGCTTCGTACTTTCTAATTACTTTTGGACCTCCTGTACGCCCGTTGGTATTTTTCCACGACGTCACACCTTCCACTCATCCACAATTATTTATCATAAGCAAGGTCAAATTGTACCAAAAATTTTTACCCCGTTCTATGCTTTATTCCTATTTTATCCCATACACCAGAATCAACCTGTACCAGACTTTCTGACCTTATGCCTATCCCTTGCCAAAGGTCAATCTGTGCCAGAATTTTTTACCCTATACTCATTCCTATTCATATCAATATCATATTAATATTACACTTATGCATATTAATGCCACCATCTCCAAGGTCAAATTATGCTATATTTCAAGGTCAAAGTGTGCCCAACAGGCCCCCTCTCTACCAGTTACTGTCATGTTTCATTACAAAGTGAATTTTGCTATGGTGAAATTTAATCCTTTCTTTGCACAATGAGGTCAAGCAAAACTTGCCTGACAATGAAACGAGTCAGACTTTTCCTTCCTCTGCGATAGAGATTGACCATGCAATTGTGTCCGTGCAAAGATTTCAGAATAACGAGCTACTTCTAGAAAAACAAGTCCCTGTTGCGATTTTTATACCGCCAACTTTTGGCACTGGAATGCACTGAACATTCACGCGTTAATAAAAGCAGTTGCAACATAAATTTCGCTATGTGTCTTCCCACGTGGTCGCACAAATTTTTGTATTTGTGTGTACATTCGTTATGGACGGCCCCTTTATACTGGTCAATTTATCCCTATACAAAGTGTGCAGTGGACGAGCACTATTAATACGTCAGATCTACAACACGGACAATTTTAGGTTTCAAGTCTTTGGTTTTCTTTAAATACTAACATGAACGCTCAGGTATATGCTTATGAATTATGTTAAAATCTGTTTTGCCCAAGTGTTCAATTTTGTTTCTTCTTTGTAATGTTTTACAGATTTTCTGTAAATACAATCATGTAAAATACCTTAATATCATAAATTGATGTCGAAAGAGGGTGAAGTTCTTAAATTTTGAGAAGAGGATGCTTCTAATTAAAGTTAATGTGGTTTTTACAACATTGAAATTTCCATCCGATCATTTCTTGATGCGTCTCGTTGAAAATTCCATTGTTTACCCCACACGTGAGGGGAAGTTTTAAGTGAATACTTGCAAATTGAAATACTCTTGTAACGAAACCGCCCATCAATTAAAAAAAAACGGTCATAACAAAGACATCGTCGGTCCCGCCGGGTTTAATATGCATATTCCTATTGGGAGAAAATTCGTTGTGGCAAAATCGTATAGTACGAACTCCTTCTACAACAAATGGTTTTTGTGTCTACGCTGCGTAAAAAAACTTTGTCGGCGACCCACTAATAGACCGTATTCGCGGCGTCCCCAATTTCAGTAATATTCCCCAACATTGTATTTATTGGAAAACGTTAAATTCAAAGAATCAGACTATATTTTACGATTTCATTCCGACCCCCCAAAATCACCTGGTACCATTCCATGAAATTCATACCGTACGTTAAGGAATACGACTGAAATTGGGGACGCTGTGAACCACAGTCTATTACAAGTGTTTATAAATCCTTTATCCCATTTGTAAGTGGAATTAAATCATCATGTGGAAATCAGAATCTCTGATGTAGAATCATTTTTGTGAAGGTTTGTATTGTTGGACTGTGCACAGTCGCTGATCCTCAGCGGTGTCACGTGGCTACCTAACTGCTACGTAGAGCATCCGTAAAAATCAGCTGTCTACCGGTCTCAGTGGCCCCTCTTACCAAATATGGTAGAAATACGTCATGCCATCGCTGCGCACAACAACGGGAGAGTTGTCCGTTTAAATGGCATGCTGAGCAGTGCAGTTCACCATGCTTCACGTTGTACATGACGTGTACTTTACATAGGCCTACACCAAAGATAATAGCACCAGACATCTCAGAACAGAAGACCAACGAGACCGTGCTTGCGCAAAGAAGGTTTTCATATATCCGATGTTTAAGGATATAAAAATCGTCCAGATCTGACAATCCTTGTGCCATCTGAAAGGGCATATTCTCTTCTATCGATTCATGCAGGTTGAATATGCATAATTTGCTCTCGTTTGGGATATATATGCAAAACAAAGCAGGAGTGTGTTTCAGATGCTTGATTTTTTGTGTAAATCTGAGTGTCTTTCCCCTACACGGGTTCTCTGCTCACGCAAAGAAGGTTCCATATGTCCAATGTTTAAAGCTATAAAAATCGTCCAGATCTGACAATCGTTGTGCCATCTGAAAGTTCAAATTTTCTTCTATCAATTCATGCAGGTTGGATATGCATATTTGCTCTGGTTTGGCAGATATCTGCAAAACAAAGCAGGAGTTTGTGTTCAACTGCTTGGTTTTCTTGCGTAAATCTGAGTCTCATCCACTACACGGGTTCTTTTGCTCACGCAAAGAAGGTTTCCATATATATGATGTTTAACGATATAAAAATCGTCCAGATCTGACAATCCTTGTGACATCTGAAAGGGCATATTCTCTTCTATCGATTCATGCAGGTTGGATATGCATATGTTTTTTTAGTTTGGGATATATCTGCAAAAGAAAGCAGAATTTTGTGGTCAGCTGCTTGATGTTTTTTGGGTAAATCTGAGTGTCTTTTTACTACACGGGTTCTCTGCTCACGCAAAGAAGGCTCCATATATCCGATGTTTAAGGGTCTAACAATTTTCCTGATCTGACAACAGTGGTGTCATCTTAAAGGGCTTATTCTTTACTATCGATTCATGCAGGTTTTTCATGCATATTTGCTCTGGTTTGGGAAATATCCGCAAAACTAGGAAGCAAGAGTTTTTGTATAACTGCTGGATTATTTTCGTAAATCTGAGTGTCTTTCCACTACAAGGGTTCTCTGCTCACGCAAAGAAGGCTCCATATATCCGATGTTTAAGAATCTAAAAATTGTCCAAATCTGACTATCGATGTGTCATCTTAAAGGGCATATTCTGATGTATCGATTCATGCAAGTTTGATATGCATATTTGTTTTTTTTCCGAATTATTCGCAAATGAAATCGTTAGTTTGTGTAGAACTACTTGATTTTTTTGGGTAATTCTGAGTATCTTTCAACGACGCAGGTTCTCTGCTCACGCAAGGAAGGTTACGTATATCCCATGTTAACGGATCTAACAATTTTCCAGATCTGACAACAGTGGTGTCATCTGATAGGGCATATTCTCCTGTATTGATTCATGCAAGTTTGATATGCATATTTGCTTTAGTTTCGAATATACCCGAAAAAGAAAGCAGGAGTTTGTGCGCAACATCGTGATTGTTTTTGCGTAAATCTGAGTGTCTTTCCCCTACACGGGTTCTCTGCTCAAGCAAAGAAGGCTCCATATATCTGATGTTTAAGAATCTAAACTTTTTCCAGATCTGACTATCGATGTGTCATCTTAAAGGGCATGTTCTTTTTAATCGATTCATGCAGGTTTGATGTGCATATTTGCTTTAGTTTGGTCTTTGGTGCAAAATAAAGCAGGAGTTTTTTCAGCTGCTTGATTTTTTGCGTAAATCTTAGCGTCTTTCTCCTACACGGGCTCTCTGCTCACGCAAGGAAGGTTACATATGTCCGATGTTTACAGATCTAACAATTTTCAAGATCTGACAATCGTTGTGCCATCTGAAAGCTCATATTCTGTTCTATCGATTCATGCAAGTTTGATATGCATATTTGTTTTTTTCCCCGAATTATTCGCAAATCAAAAACGTTAGTTTGTGAAGAACTGCTTGTTTTTTGTTTGCGTAATTCTGAGTATCTTTCAACAACGCAGGTTCTCTGCTCACGCAAGGAAGGTTACATATGTCCGATGTTTAAGGATCTAACTATTTTCAAGATCTGACAACCGTGGTGTCATCTGATAGGGCATATTCCTACAGGTTTTATATGCATATTTGCTTTAGTTGGGGATATATCCGCAAAGGAAAGCGGGAGTTTTTGTTCAGCTGCTTGATTTTTTTTCGTAAATCTGAGTCTAATTCACTACACGGGTTCTCTGCTCACGCAAGGAAGGTTCCATATATCCGATGTTTAAGGATATAAAAATCGTCCAGATCTGACAATCAGTGTGCCATCTGAAAGGGCATAGTCGCTTCTATCGATTCATGTAAGTTTGATATGCATATTTGATCTAGTTTCGGAAAAATCCGCAAAAGAAAGCAAGAGTTTTTGTATAACTGCTGGATTATTCTGAGACAACAAACAAATTGCCACTGAATTTTTGGCACGTTATTCCAAGCCACTGGTTTATTTGTCTTTGACACTAAGAAGTTTGGCAAAATCAGCTTAAACGGGCAGGCTTGCCCCAATCTATCAAGTTTGGCATCCACGGGCCCGAATCCTTGGTAGGTTTGCCAACCATTCGCCTTTAGGCTATAGGAATATTTATATATAAACGCTAGCCCCACCAGAACGAGAGGGTGCTAGTCACAAAATGCTTATAATTTGTCGAATGTCATGTCTGGAACAATTAACAAAAGATTTGCAAAGCATGCCGTTTTTTTCCACCGTTTGAAAATACGGTTGGAAGAAGCCCCACCTGGGGGGGTGCTTGGCGTAGGGTTCCTAAGATTAAACAGCAAGTATTAACTGTAAACCTCAAAATTCAAAGTTTAATTGAAACTTATTTACTAATATAATTTGATTATCATGTTAGCCAAAATCGAGGCACTTCCCGTCGCTTCCGGCAAATTTCTGCCACACGCGCCAAACGCGCCCCACCGGAACGACAGGCAAGTGCATCTCCCTATTAACGCCCCTAGAATTGAATTATAATAACAACAGTAAAGAGGACCATCGCTATGAACCCTTTGAGTGGGATAAACTCAATTACACTCAATTAAAGGCAGCGCAAATGCAATCCCGAAGATTCGACCGAAAGTGCATGTTACCCGTACGGGACAGGTGAACCCCATCATATCTGTACAATGAGAATTCGGACCATTTAAACTGCGGATGATGTAGCACTGACACGCCCTTGTGACGGCTGAGGGAGCGCGCCCATCTATTCACGGCCCGCCGTTTCATCTCCATTTTCGCTGGATTAATGGTCCCAAAGTAACAAGCTCACGGTAGTATATCAGACCACACTAATTTAGCCTTAGGATACTTAGCACTACATTCTTTCATGAACTGCATGCTGCCGCATGCTGAAAAAATAAGTATCACCCAAATCATTAGTGCCAATGTGAACGATCAGCATGGCCGGTCGAGGGCACTTAGCTTCCAGGTCAGATAACAATTGATTTATATCACTGTATCGGGCTCCGCCCAGACCGTTCCCGCGTACTGGTGGACTGCATTCCAGCCTGGCTGCCGCTCTGCGGACGATGGAATCCCCAATGATCCACACCATCCCCTGTAAACAAGGGGTGGGAACAAGTGAGACAACATGGTGGACAAAACGCGGAATTAAACAGCTGAAATTAAACGCCAGACAGCTAGCAAAGTACAATTGGACGGATGTAAAGTTGAGCGGCATTTGAACGCCAACGGCCCATTGCCTTAACTTCATCCAACGAAAAACCCAAGGACGCTGTAGTAGACGCCGCCCCAATGCGGAAGGAGTGTGCACTAAATGATGAGCCTCCAAGGCCCAAGAAAATCAGAACCCGTTTCAATGTGGCGTTAAACTGCTACTGGGTAAGGGGATCACCCCCAAAATGACAGAAAAAACTACTCTCCTGCGTCGGACGCATCTGGGCGTAGACTGTGAGGGCTCGCACTGGACAGATGGTTTCGTCCCCTGAGCGAACTAATTTCACAATCTGAGGATTACCCATTTGGTTATTCTTTGTGTACCTGAAGGTGACTAAAACGGAAGCACTGTCCTGCCCCACATTTATAAATTCGACGTCCGAAGCCAAAATAAGTGAGTGTTTGCACGTTTGTTTTTGAAATGGCGGCAAACTCGCTTATACGCATGAAACAAAAGAATGCACATAACATGACCGCGTGGAAAAGTGCGACTTCGTAATGATCTTTGCACACGTGTGGGAGTGCTTGAATGGCCATCGTTCGTCAATAACGGGATTATCCCTACGGCAACCCGACAATAATTTCGTCACCAAGAAATCTTTCGTTGGGTCCGGCCAACCGGAAATTTTGTGATAATAACCCACCCCGGAAACGTAAGTTGCGATAGCTNAATGTTTAAGGACATAAATATCGTCCAGATCTGACAATCGTTGTGCCATCTGAAGTTCATATTCTCTTCTATCGATTCATGCAGGTTTGATATGGATATAAGCTCTAGTTTGGGAGATATCTGCAAAAAAATGCAGGGGTTTGTTTTCAACTGCTTGATTTTTTTCCGTAAATATGAGTCTCATCCACTACACGGGTTCTCTGCTCAAGCAAAAAAGGTTCCATATATATGATGTTTAAGGATATAAAAATCGTCCAGATCTGACAATCGTGGTGCCGTCTGAAAGGACATATTCTTTTCTATCCATTCATGCAGGTTGGATTTGCATATTTTCTTTAGTTTGGGATATATCTGCAAAAAAAAGCAGAATTTTGTGTTCAGCTGCTTGATGTTTTTTGCGTAAATCTGAGTGTCTTTTTACTACACGGGTTCTCTGCTCACGTAAAGAAGGCTCCATATGTCCGATGTTTAAGGATATAAAAATCGTCCAGATCTGACAATCGTTGTGCCATCTGAAAGGGCATATTCTCTCTTCTATCGATTCATGCAGGTAGGATATGTATATTTGCTCTCGTTTCGGATATATCCGATGTTTCAGAATCTAAACTTTTTCCAGATCTAACTATCGTTGTGCCATCTGAAAGAGCATATTCTTTTTACCGATTCAGGCAAGTTTGATATGCATATTTGTTGTTTTCCCGAATTATTTGCAAATGAAAGCGTTAGTTTGTGTAGAACTGCTTGTTTTTTTTTTGCGTAATTCTGAGTATCGTTCAACAACGCGGGTTTTCTGTTCACGCAAGGAAGGTTACATATATCCGATGTTGAAGGATCTAACAATTTTCAAGATCTGACAACCGTGGTGTCATCTGATAGGGCATATTCTCCTGTATCGATTCATGCAGGTTTGATACGCATATTTGCTTTAGTTTCGGATATACCCGCAAAAGAAAGCAGGAGTTTGTGTGCAACATCATGATTGTTTTTGCGTAAATCTGAGTTTCTTTCCACGACAAGGTTTTTTTCTTCGGGAAAGAGGCTCCATGTATTCGATGTTAGACATTCTAAAACCTATCCAGATCTGACAATCGTGGTGTCTTCGTAAAGGACACAGGCTACACTATCGATTCCTGCATATTTGATATTGATATTTGCTTTAGTTGCGGAAAAATCCGCAAAACAAAGCAGGAGTTTGTGTTCAGCTGCTTGATTTTTTCCATAAATCTGAGTCTCTTTCCACTACACAGGTTCTCTGCTCACGCAAAGAAGGTTCCCTATGTCCGATGTTTAAGGATCTAAAAATTGTCCAGATGTGACAATCGTTGTGCCATCTGAAAGGGCATATTTTTTTCTATCGATTCATGCAGGTTGGATGTGCATATTTGCTCTAGTTGGGGAGATATCTGCAAAAAAAGCCTGAGGTTGTTTTAGCCGCTTGATTTTGTTGCGTAAATCTGAGTCTTTTTTCCAGTACACGGGTTCTCTGGTCACGCAAAGAATGCTCCATATATCCGATGTTTAAGTATCTAAACTTTTTCCAGATCTGATTATCGTTGTGCCATCTTAAAGGGCATATTCTCATGTATCGATTCATGCAGGTTTGATATGCATATTTGCTTTAGTTGCCGAAATATCCGCAAAAGATACCGGGAGTTTGTGTTCAGCTGCTTGATTTTTTCCGTAAATATGAGTCTCTTTCCACTACACGGGTTCTCTGCTCACGCAAAGAAGTTTCCATATTTCTGATATTTAAGGATTTAAAAATTGTCCAGATCTGACAATTGTTTTGACGTCTTAATGGGCATATTCTCATGTATCGATTCATGCAGGTTGGATATGCATATTTGCTTTAGTTTCGGATATATCTGCAAAAGAAAGCAGGACTTTGTGATCAGCTGGTTCATTTTTTTGGGTAAATCTAATACTCTTTCCATTACACGGGTTCTCTGCTCACGCAAGGAAGGTTATATATATCCGATGTTTAAGGATCTAACAATTTTCAAGATCTGACAACCGAGGTGTCATCGGATAGGGCATATTCTCTTCTATCGATTGATGCAAGTTTGATTTACATATTTGCTTTAGTTTCGGAAATATCCGCAAAAGATACCGGGAGTTTGTGTTCAGCTGCTTGATTTTTTGCGTAAATCTGAGTGTCTTTCCCCTACACGGGTTCTTTGCTCACGCAAAGAAGGTTCCATATGTCCGATGTTTAAGGATATAAAAATGGTCCAGATCTGACAATCGTTTTGACGTCTTAATGGGCATATTCTCTTCTAACGATTCATGCAGGACGGATCTGCATATTCTCTCTAGTTTTGGAAATATCTGGAAAAGAAAGCAGGAGTTTGTATTCAGCTGTTTGATTTTTTTGCGTAAATCTGAGTCTCTTTCCACTACACAGGTTCTCTGCTCACGCAAAGAAGGCTCCATACATTTGATGTTAAGCTATATACGAATTTTCCAAATCTGACTATCGATGTGTCATCTGAAAGGGCATCTTCTCCTCTATCGATACATGCAGATTTGATATGCATATTCGCTTTATTTCCCGAATTATTCGCAAATGAAAGCGTTAGTGTGCGTAGAACTGGTTGTTTTTTTCGCAAATCTGAGTCTCTTTTTATTACACGGGTTCTCTGTTCACGCAAAGAAGATTCCATACATTGGATGTTAAACTATATATAAATTTTTCAAATCTGCCTATCGATCTCATCTGAAAGGGCATATTTCCATCTATCGATTCACGCAGGTTTGATATGTATATGTGCTCTAGTTTGGGAGATATCTGCAAAAGTTTGTGTTCAGCTGCTTGATTTTTCCGTAAATATGAGTCTCTTTCCACTACACGGGTTCTCTGCTCACGCAAAGAAGGTTCCATATATCCGATGTTTAAGGATCTAACAATTTTCAATATCTGACAACCGTGGTGTCATCTGATAGGGCATATTCTCGTGTATCGATTCATGCAGGTTTGATATGCAGCAACAGATCAACAGATGACAGGGTTCCGTGCTTATTGTTTCTTTTGTTTACTGCTCCACGTTGTAACCCACAATGCCACCGAAACTTCGCGAAGGGAAAAGGCAGGGCGCAGCTGCTAGTACTGCCCCAGTGCCGGGTGAAGAGGAAAAGCAGCCCCTTGGCAGGGAATAACGGCGACGACCATGAAGATTTTGAGGCCTTTGTACGCTCCTCGCTGTCTCAGCTAATGGTGGGCCAACAACAGCTGGAGGCCAAACAGGCTGAATCTATCGAATTTAACAGCCAGCGGATCTCGCAGCTGGAGACCGCCAGGACGACCCTTGAGCGGTAGGTAAGATCACTGAAGTCTGAGCTTGTAGCGGCGAAAGAGCAGCTGGCCAAGATGAAAAGCGGGCTCAACAAGCAGGAGAGGTTTTCCAGACGGAACAACGTAAGAGTTGTAGGTGTACCAAGATCTGCCAACGAAAACTGTACTGACAAAGTGACGGACATTTTCAACACCAAGTTTGGCTACGACATGAACCCCCCGCGCATCGAAAGGGCCCACCGCGACGGGCCGGACAAGAATGATCACCTCGCACACATCCTGGTGAAGCTGCTTTCATATCAAGACAAGGTGAGGATCATGAAAGATCGTCGCCAGGCTTTGAAGGGATCCCATGTCTACATTACCGACGACCTCACGGCCCAAGATTTGTTAGAGAAGAAACGGTGGAGTAACGAGGTAAAAGTCCTGTATAATCAGGGAACTAAGCTGAGATTTTTTGCGGGGCGCTGGAGAGCAAGAAACGGCGAAGTCTTCGTATTCCGCCAAGAATGCTCCAGTAACTGTACATGTGGTATTTAATTTGTTTCATTGAATATGTGTGTTTCCAAGCAAAGAGTGGTGCATGTTTTTCATTTTTCTTACTTGGATATTTGCGGGGCCTCTGTGCGGACCCATATGAATCCTCACAACGACCAAGACATACTGCGGGTCATCTTTTGACCTTATTAAAGAAAGTTTTAACATCAAGTTCAAAAGGGGTTGGGATAATTCTTTTTTTTGGGGGGGGGTTATGGCAGCAGACGTGCCTTTGGTTTGTTTTGGGGTGTTTAATTATTGGCAAAAAAATGGGGTTTCGGAAACTTTATTTTCGAACATGTTTTTCCTCCCTCGCAAGGACGCGTTCAGATTAATTATTGTGTTAAGCAGTTTACTTCTTTTCTTGCAGACTCTACTCAGCCGTACGTTTTACTGTTTTTCACTTTATGCTTGTTGGTCAGCCTTTCCCCGTTTGCATGACAGATTGACACGTAGAAATGGCCACCTCACAAAGATCTGGTAAAGGGTGCTTGTGTAAGATCTCGATTGCCTCCATGAATTGCCGGGGGCTGGCTGACCATAATAAAAGAAGAGATGTTCTGCATTTTTTTAAAATCCAAGCGATACGCCATTTATTGTTTGCAAGATATTCATTGCTCAGACTTCATGAAAGACCGATTTCGAGCGGAGTGGGGCTTTGACTGTTTCTTTAGTAGCTACAAGAGTAATGCCAGGGGCGTGGCTATTTTGTTTAACAATACCCATGATTATAAGGTTCACGAGTCTAATTTCGATATTAATGGAAATTTCGTTGCCCTTAGTTTGGAATGCCAAGGTTATGGCATTACTTTGATAAGTTTGTATGGTCCAAACAGGGATGAACCTATTTTTAAGACAAAATCAAGGACATCATTAACGACTTTGATAACCCCCATGCTATTATTTGTGGAGATTGGAATTTAGTTTTGGATCCTAAACTAGACTGCGACAACTACTGCCACATAAATAATCCGTTAGCAAGGAATAAGCATGTATAGAGATTTGGATCTTATTGACCCATGGCGTACTCAAAATCCCGATCCTACAAGATTTACTTGGCAACAACACTCTTCCACAAAACTATCTATATTAGAGTTTTTTTTAATTTCTTCGGAACTCGGCTCAAATCTTATTTCTTGTGATATGAACCTGGGCTACCGTACAGATCACTCGCTGGTTGACATTTGGTTCGATTTTAATGAAACAGAAAGAGGTCCTGGTTACTGGGAATTGAACAATTCACTCCTCACTGATAAAGACTATGTGGATAGAGTTAAAAAAACAATTGCTGATGCTGTAGAGTGTTACGCTGCATCACCGTACCTGCGATTGAATTTAAACACTATCCATCCTCGAGACATACATTTTGTTATTAATGACCAACTTTTTTTTGAAATGTTATTAATGGAAATTAGGACCAAAACCATTGCTTATAGCTGCATGGAAGAGGAAAAAAGCTAGTGCTGAGGAATCCATCTTGGAGAAGGAAATTAAGGTTTTATCGGATAAAATTGAAATAAAATAAAAGAAAGCAGGAGTCTGTTTTCAGCTGCTTGATTTTTTGCGTAAATCTGAGTCTCTTTGAACTACATGGGTTCTCTGCTCACGCAAAGAAGGCTCCATACATTTGATGTTAAACTATATACAAACTATAAAAAAATCCGATGTTTAAGAATCTAAACTTTTTCCAGATCTGACTATCGATGTGTCATCTAAAAGGGCATATTTTCAAGTATCGATTCAAGCAAGTTTGATATGCATATTTGCTTTTTTCCCGAATTATTTGCAAAAGAAAGTGCGAGTTTGTGTACAACTGCTTGATTATTTTGCGTAAATCTCAGTCAGATGACACATCGATTGTCAGATTTTCCAAATCTGACAATCGATGTGTCATCTGAAAGGGCACATTTTCATCTATCGATTCATGCAGGTTTGATATGCGTATTTGCTGAAGTTTGGGAGATATCTGCAAAAAAGCAGGAGTTTGTGTTCAGCTGCTTGATTTTTTTGCGTAAATATGAGTCTCTTTCCACTACACGGGCTCTCTGCTCACGCAAGGAAGGTTCCATATATCCGATGTTTAAGGATATAAAAATCGTCCAGATCTGACAATCGTGGTGCCATCTGAAAGGGCATATTCTCATGTATCGATTCATGCAAGTTTGATATGTATTTTGCTTTATTTTGCGAATTATTTGCAAAAAAATGCAGGAGTTTGTCTTCAACTGCTTGATTATTCTGATCTGACAATCGTGGCGTCATCTGAAAGGGCATATTCTCTTCTATAGATTCATGCAGGTTTGATATGCATATTTGCTTTAGTTTCAGAAATATCCGCAAAAGAAAGCAGGAGTTTGTGTTCAACTACTTGATTATTTTGCGTAAATCTGAGTATCTTTCCACTACACGAGTTCTCTGCTTACGCAAAGAAGGTTCCGTATACCCGATGTTTAAGGATCTAACAATTTTTCCAGATCTGCCAATTGTGGTGTCATCTGAAAGGGCATATTTTTGTCTATCGATTCATGCAGGTTTGATACGCATATTTGCTTTGGTTCCCGAATCATCTCTTAAAAAAATTGTAGGTTTGTATGCTACTGCCGGATAGTTTGCGTAAATCTGAATAACTTCTCCACTACACGGGTTCTGTTCTCGGTGAAGGAAGGCTCCATATATTCGATGTTAGACATTCTAAAACCTACCCAGATCTGACAATCGTGGTGTCTTCTGAAAGGACACACGCTACACTATCGATTCCTGCAGGTTTGATATGCATATTTGCTTCAGTTTTGGAAATATCCGTAAAGGAAAGCAGGAGTTTGTGTTCAGCTGCTTGATTATTTTGCGTAAATATGAGTCTCTTTCCACTACACGGGTTCTCTGCTCACGCAAAGAAGGTTCGATATATCTGATGTTTAAGGATCTAAAAAGTTTCCAGATCTGACAACCGTGGTGTCATCTGAAAGGGCATTTTTTCATTGATCGGTTCTTGCAGGTTTCATATGCATATTTGCTTTAGTTCCGGAAATATCTGCAAAAGAAAGCCGGAGTTTGTGTGCATGCAACCGCTTGATATGTTTGCGTAAATGTGACTCACTACTCCACTACACGGGTTTTTTTTCGGGAAAGAGGCTCCATGTATTTGATGTTAGACATTCTACAAACTATCCAAATATGTCAATAGTGGTATATTCTGAAAGGACACAAGCAACACTATCGATTCATGCAGGTTTCGTATACATATTTGCTTTAGTTTTGGAGATATCCGCAAAAGGAAGCAGGAGTTTGTGTGCAACATCATGATTTTTTGTGCGTAAATCTGAGTCTCTTTCCACTACACGGGTTCTCTCCTCACGCAAGGAATGTTCCATATATCCGATGTTTAAGGATCTAGAAATTGTCCAGATCTGACAACCGTGGTGTCATCTAAAAGAGCATATTTTCATCTATCGACTCATGCAGGTTTCATATGCATATTTGCTTTAGTTCGGAAATGTCTGCAAAAGAAAGCAGGAGTTTGTGTGCAACATGAAGATTTTTTTGCTTAAATCTGAGTCCCTTTCCACTACACGGGGTCTCTGCTCACGCAAAGAAGGCTCCATAGATTTGATGTTAAGGGAAGCATGTAACCATGTTCTTGGCACAAAGTGGGCACCCTAAGACAGCATATCCAGCTTTTTCGCGTACGTCTCTTTCATTATCACTTTGTGTACTCTCCCCCAACTACATGTATGCTTATACACCGACATGGCGACGCAGAGATGTAGACTCAGACTCCTAGACATAAGGCTATACATGTAATTTGATGGTGCTGGTGGATGTGATGTACGTGTCTGCTTCCTCCCCAAATTCCAATAAACCTAGGTCAACTCAGTTTCCTGATAATTTCTTATTTAGGCGCAAATGGAATCAACTCCCGTATCGCCTACCACTGTTCCGCTGAACAGACGAACTTTGTCACCTTTAACGTCGGGATTACCCATAGCCAGAAAATAATCTATTCGAGTCGGCGTCAAGGAATGTGTGTAAATGACGCCGCCATGTGGCCAAGGATTACCGGGGCTATAGGAAATATCTACAAAAGAAAGCGGGAGTTTATGTGCAACCGCTTGATTTGTTTGCGTAAATGTGACTCACTTCTCCACTACACGGGTTTTTTTTTCGGGAAAGAGGCTCCATGTATTTGATGCTAGACATTCTAAAAACTATCCAGATCTGTCAATAGTGGTAAATTCTGAAAGGACGCGCGCAACACTATCGATTCATGCAGGTTTCATATACATATTTGCTTTAGTTTTGGAGATATCCGCAAAAGGAATCAGGAGTTTGTGTGCAACATCATGATTTTTTGTGCGTAAATCTGAGTCTCTTTCCACTACACGGGTTCTCTGCTCACGCAAGGAAGGTTCCATATATCCGATGGTTAAGGATCTAAACATTGTTCTGATCTGACAATCGTGGTGTCATCTGAAAGGGCATATTCTCTTCTATAGATTCATGCAGGTTTGATATGCATATTTGCTCTAGTTTCAGAACTATCCGCAAAAGAAAGCAGGAGTTTGTGTACTACTACTTGATTATGTGGCCAAGGATTACCGGGGCTATAGCAGGGGTCTGTCAAGTATGTTTGGCAGGTCAGCGGGAGAGTTTCTTTGAGGTGGGTAGACTGTAGGATGCCTAAGTCTGGGCTTTTTGTCCATGGTGGGACATACGATGTGAATGGCGACTTGGCAATGACCTGTACCACCTTGTATGTCACCCCCAAGGAAAAGCGTACGAATACTTTGAACTTCTCTTGAACTTCTTATCTGCAGTGATTTATATCTACAAACGCAGATAACACCTACTAATCCTTTTAATCAAATCCCTCTGTAGCATTATTTCACAGCTTGGGGAGTGTTGTTTGGTAGAGCGTGATTCCTCACTAGCATTGCTCTAACAGAGCTGATTTTCCGCGCTGCGATATAACTGGCGAACTCGTTTTGCCGTTTTCAAAAAGAATTCAAATCCCCCGGAAGTAAATCAAATCAAATGTACACAGTGTAACAATTTCGCCCGTGGCACGCGCGGTGGCACAAGCCTATACTGTTTGTGACCCTTTTTCACTGAGAGTCAAAATTTAGGCCGCGCAAGTTAACGTACTCACGAATTTTCAAAGAGTTTGTTCGTCAAATAAACAATTACATAATTATACCATAATTATGTCCCATCTGAGGTCCCATCTTTCGTTAGGGTTATAATATTGAAAAAATAAGAGTGCGAAAAAGAGATATACCAACTTCATTATACTTCAACTTCATTCTTGTGTCTTAAAAACGGTATACCTTTGAGAGGCGTTTTGACACAGAAATAGGCATTGCATATAGCCCTTACTGAAATTAAGTGTGGCTAGGGATCTTCCAATTTAAGTTCTTTAAAGAAAAGGAAAATTTTTCTTAACATGTAGGGTACATTTTCATCTAAATTACTACTTAAGTACAATATTGTGGCAAAATGGGCTTTCTTGTATCCTAAAAACGGGATGTCTTTCAGAGGCGTATTGACAGGGAAATAGGCATTCCAGATAGCCCTTACTGAAATTTAGTGTTGGAAGTTGTCTGCCAATTTGTGTCATGCAAAGGAAATGGAAATATGTCTTAACATGTGGGGTACCTTTTTATCTAAGGAACACTAAATTAAAAATTCTGGCCAAATGCGCATTCTTGTATCCTAAAAACGGGATATCTTTGAGAGGCGTTTTGGCACAGAAATAGTCATCCCATATGGCCCTTACTGAAATTAAGTATGTCTGGGGGTCTGGCAATTGCAGTCCTGCAAAGAAAAGGAAACTATTTCATATAGCCCTTACTGAAATAGTAGTAAGGAAAAATTCGGTTCAATGTCAACCCACTTTTGCACTCTGTTTCCTCCTCTCTGCCGGGGTTTCCCACTTCACTTACCTTTCCGGCCGCTACAAGTCTCAACTTGCCCGCCCTCAACTCGTGACTTAATTGAACTCATGAGTTAATAGACGCAGCCGAATAAAATGAGAAAATCTATGACAAAACCGGAAAAATCATAACCATGTCAAGCTAAGTGTATATCGTTTCAGACGACCACGAGAGTCTCAATGCCGACAACTGTGACTCCAACGTTACCTATGGTACCTTTTACCCGAGTAAATTAATCATTTTAAAACCCGTGATTAAAGAAGGGACTCCCGTGAGTCAATGCAGCTAACCCATTTTTTACCATCACAACGGTCAAAATAAACGCCTGTTGATTATGACTATAGAACCCTGTTACGGCATAAACCCGTTTTACAAATATGGCACACGAGATAAAACGCCGGACAATTTAGTAGGGCGTCAAATCTGCTATCAAATACAACAACCTACCGTGGAATTACTCGATCACATAAATTTAGCCGTTTATAGGTTCATCAATCTCAAGAGTCTAATCTTCCGTCAAATACCATGAACGCCTACAAAGCCAGTCGCGACATTGATGATTTGACCAAGATCGAATATGTCGTTAAACAACCTTACATGGACAAGCACCGGATGTACGATAAAATAGATCCCTATGTCTCTCTCTATTTGATCACCGAAAGCGATCCATTGACTCGTCAAATATCGATAAATTTATCAATAAGAGATGCAACGTGCAATCATTTATTTGCCCAAAAGACGTATACTACGGTACTCACGGTTCACTGTCGTGCGGCGCCAGCGTTCAGTATAGAGTGACAGCGACTATGTTGAAAATAAGAAATGACGGACTAATTTCAAATAAGTCGGCGTTGCAAGCGTTTAGCACGTCTGAATTTGAATCTCTCGTATAATTAAAAGTCGATTAAATCATGAATCAATTGAACCTGGGTTATTCCTCGGAATAACTGAGATTATTTTCACGTCACTCATTAATCATAACAATGACAGACACAGAGATTTATAATTTAACCGGCTCATTGCCTACATGGCCAACTCCACCACCACACCAGAAAACACCTGCCAGCATCACATATTAGAAATAGACGACAGATATGCATGGTGACATTGTGGTTTAATTTTTGGGTGGGTTCCTACATACGCCCCAGAACACATGGGAGATAGATATTACGAGCATCACGTTTTTAAAGAACGACCACCACGAAAATCAGAGAAGATTTTAAAGAGCTAAACATAGAACTATCAAGTGGTCACTCAGGCCAAATCGAATATGTGTTAAACCAAGTGGTGGCCATAAGATTTCCAGGGCCAGACCTTTGAGAGCTTTGATCGCGGTGTGCTAACAAGAGGTAACCGGTGAAGAATACTCGAGAGTGAAAGATCTGTTTCAGGTTACAGATAAGTATTGGAAAAACGCTTGAGACAAATTAAACCTCGCTAAACAAGACCCCTCAAAACGTATTTAGTTTATTGTAAAATAAGAATGGATATTAAAACCTCAACCAAAAACGTAGAAACTCTCAGGCTTTACTTAACCGAAAGCGAGCAGATGTTTAAATTGAAGGATGTCATTAAAAACACCAAAGGCGACAAAGTCCTCCGAGTAAAGAATATTCAGTTTGAAGCTGGATATTTTAACGTAACAAACGCGACTGAAACTGAGTGGGATATAAACTTGAACGGTAGGCCCGCGGGGGTACTTGGCGAACGACCGCCTGGAATACCTTCAGAGGAAAGAACGGAAGTATCTCCCAATTCATAATCAATACAAAGAGCTAAAACCAGATTGATCCAGTCAAATGAAAGAGGCACTTTAGCAGAAGAAATCAGAATCATCGCTGAGGAAATTGAGCAGCTAAACCAAGAAATCGCAACTTTAGGAGAGAAGTTAAACCAAAGACAACCATTATAGAAACGCAGGCTGGTTTAGCTTTGATATGATATCAACGATAAAAAAGTCAAATCAGTTTCATTGCCTGAGGGGCAGAGACAAGCCTTGGATGAAATTTATGAAGGGAATCCCCCAACTCGACCTACAACAAACTTCCCTGAGACCCAGAAGAAAATTAACTAAAAGACTTTTATGACGGGCTAACAGAACCTATATACGATAGAATTCATTCTTGAAGCTCATCTCAACCGTTATCCGAGGGTCAAAGAGGAAGCATCGTGGTATCTCCCGGTTATTATAACATGGACTGGTTTTACTTTTTGTTAAACTCGATCCCAGGCGTTTCTTTTAAGGTTCACTCAGAATCTTAAAGGGTGACCTTGGCCATTAAGTTGCGACAAAATAAAGAAGTGTCTAAGCTATTGAACGTACCCAAAATAAAACTTTTACCCAACGTTATTTATGAACGGGAAGTCTTTAGACTTGCTATACGTGATAGCTACCGAGCCTTGCACCTCAACACCCGTGACGTGTAAAACGCCTAAAAAGTTAATACAAAGAAACATTAGTGAATTGACTTTTTCTGTTAAAAACGATCGAGGTGAATAATATGCTCTTGAATAATATCGGCAAAATTTTAATTGAGTTAGACATTTTTAAAACGCGTATATAATAAAAAGATGACGATTAACATTTACCCAGATTTGAGTTTAAACTCGGTCGAACAAGTGGAGACTAAAATTTACCGCTTTCGAAAGATCGAACAAATTAAATCCCAGATTCAAAGAGAACGCGACGCGCGCAAAGCTAGCTACAAAAAGATTAAACGGATACTTACCGCGCTCGGTTACGTAGAATACGGTGTGGAAATGTTGGGCGCTACCTCGGCAGCCGTTGGCATTCCCGCGATTTCGGGCACTATTACTGGGCCCGTCGGACTTGTGATGGAATGCATCGTTTTTGGTGCGTTTGGCGCTTACGCGAAATTAAAGTACGCCACTCGCCGATTAACACACAAAACCAAAAAGCAAGTTCAAATCCGCGTACTTGCTAATGCAAAGCTAAACACCATCGAGGAATACGTATCTCACGCGATTAAAGACGGTAACATATCGCCGGAAGAATTTGTACTTATTTTGTCTGAACTGAAAAAGTTTAACGAAATGAAAGAAAATGATCAGGTCAAGTATGAGCACCAAACTACAAGAAACTAAATCAACCAGCAAAGAGGAATTTGAACGGCAAGTCAATGAAAGAGCAGAAACGCTAGCCAATGAACGGGCGGTTTTTTTTTTTTTTAAAGATCTTATTAAAAAAACTTGGCGAATAACTTTAACCAAGTCGGTTAAGTATCAGGAACAACCACCCGCTTATCAAGCGAGCAAACCAACGGCACCTCCTTTTAAAGGCGTATAAAATAAATGGGAGCCAACTTTAGGCATCTATCGATCGTAGTCAATAAGGACAACTCGTTTTTAGCCGAGTTTTCCAATTTAACGCACGCGTATAAATCACCAAAAGTCACCACGGGCGAAGCCGTCAATCGCTAGGTTACCGAGCCAATTTCATTTACCAAAAATCAATTTAACTTCGCGGTGTATTGCGCGACGACGGCCTGCGGTGTGGGTTTTGATTTCCTGTCTGATCCTATACGTGTCGGCGATGTGTAATTTTCACGTTTATTTTAATGTACAAAAAATATTTTACGACTGCGTAATGCCCATTCCGAGCGACGACGCATTTGACGCGTTACACAACAATTACGATCATCGGAAGTTTACAAACACGTGTCGTCTATTTAACGTCGATTCAAACAAGTCGTTTAAACAAACTTGCGACACTTTGTCAAATGGATTAGGAACTGTTTATTATTACGACAACGGTTACATACCTGTCCCTAATAAAAATTATGATGCGCACGACTTACACGTCACCACCAGCAAATACGTGGGGTCTACTTACATGGGCTTTGGCAGGGCTGATCCACCTAAAGGCTATTCATCCAACCGCTTTACTCGCTACGTTGAACAGCCAGCTCAAAACGCTACCGATGATTCCCGGCAAAGCGCCTAAAACTATCAACCCGCGTTTCTTCAACACGTTTGCCAAATTTCGCAATTACCTTTTGATCCAATCGGTTACGCCATCTTTGGACGGCGTTTCAGGAGGCTTTGGCGCGGATTCTAGCGTTGGCGTTCCGGCAGTCCTTACGCTAGCTACAATAGTACTAACTGGCACTTACGGCTAATGAAAAAGCCGTTAAGATGCTTACGATCGTGACGCTTTGCTCTCTAAATATCGTTCGAATCTTATCACCTAGCGTATCATCTGACTGTTAAGAGTAATTCATTAAATCTTTAATTTGCGATATTTGGTTTTTGAGTTGACCGTTTAATATGTCTCTTTGAGCTTGTAGTCCTTTGAGTTGATCTTGCAAGTCACGTACAGGAGCTGAATCTTCGGAGGTCTCCACACGACTTATTTCTTCTTGAATTTCAATAATTTTAGCTTGCTTTAATCGGATCTGTCCTCTGATCGTTCGCAATTGTTTGTCTAATCCTAAAAGCTTTCTGTAATTTAAGCCCTCGGTTTGCGATATTTGAGGAAGCAATTTGATGTCTTCAGTTTGAATGGCGTTTAATTTTGATTGTGCTCGTATAGTTTTTTTTCTGGTAATCCCCAAAACCGAGTTCTTCGCGAATAAATTTTGATCCACTTTGAAATCCAGCTTTTCTAACGCGTTTTACATTGTGTCTAGCGATACAAACTTTCTTGGATTTCTTTCGTCTGTAAGTGACACCGCCCCGGTTCCAATTACCTTTTTCAATATAGGCCTTCATATTTCCCAAAATACTTTTTTTTTGCTTTTTGTGATATATTCGAAATTTTCAAAAGCATGCGTAGGGATATCCGATCGGCCTTTATTTTTATAAATTTTACAAAAATCAATTACTTTGGGATTATCGATATATCATCGTTTGGCCTCTTTCTAAAATGTCGCCCGTCACCTCGCCTTCTATAAAGAACGTTTCTTGTTGATCGGGAAATAAGTTATTATTGACAAAATCTTGATCGTCTGTTTGTATTTCTTGATCTTCCAACAGAGGTATTTCCTCATGATCCAATACTCCTTCGGCCATTTTTATAATATACGTTTTTAAGCGGTTGGTAAACTCGCGGGCAATATCCCTTATGACACTAATTAAACCTGGGTAGCCAAAGCACCGCTAAACACCGCGGTCAATTTTAACGCGTCTTCAACTGTAATTTTAATTAGATTTAGATTTATTTCGATTTGGCGGTATAATTTTAAATAGCTTACTCGATAGTATAGCGTAACCCATGGAAATTGCTGAGACCACCGCACCGTGATAAACTGTGTTTGCGATTCCATTTACGTCAATTGATTTAGCATTACTCATTTTTATTATATAGTATTTTTAAATTTATTCCATGTCAAAAATTTCTCGGTCGCTCGCCACGCTCGCTTTTGGTGACGGCTTTAGTTGAATCGGATCTTTTAGTTCACCGTGCTTCTTTTTCAAATAAAACGCTAGTAAAACTCCTCCGACGACTAACCCACCCAGAATCAAGTATTGGTTGTCTTTAACCGTTTGAAAGTTCGTGTAGACTTTACTCGTTACACTAGCCGCCATTTTAGCTAGCTGTTGTTTCATCTTTTTGTTATGCTCTGATAATTTTCTATCTTGTTCCATTCGTTTAGGGTTTTTGACTTTAGTTACTGTCTGTACTTGAGTCTTTATCGGGCTCGGTGTTGGAGTTGGCGTTACTTCTTCTGTCGACATCTTCTTTTGATATAAGAGGACTTTTGTTGAACTCCAAATGCTTAGTTGTAATTAACGTGGCTACTAAGGGGGATAAACAGACCCCGTACATATAACAAAGTTCAGTTAAAAAGTGGCTCATTGTTTGACTAATGATCGGATCGTCGTTTAGGTCTTTATAGTTAAATCTTTTTTGGAATTCAAATTGATATTAAAACCGACAAATTCGACTGGGGTAGCTATCCTGAGTAAACGCGATACAAGCTCAGAATCGCATGACCTAAGATTTTAACGATTTCTTCGCCGAAGCGTGCTTCGTATAAATTAAATAGTTTTTCTTGATCTTTTGGAGCTAGGGCTTTAATTTCCTTCACGGAAAATTCTTTGCCTAGGTACTTCTTTGATTCGGCTAAGGCTACGATCGAACATCTTTGAAATTGGGCTTTGATTTGGAGAGTGTAGCGTTGATATCATCCATTCCAATATATGGTTTTTAAAATTGCTAAAGGTGTGTTTAAAGTATAAATATTCAAACGTGTAATAAGTTAGATTAATTGCAATAACTAGTTCGATAAGTACGTGAATTAATTGTAACATTGCTCATATTTATTTATAACTAAAGTAAAAAAATTGCTCAAACCAAACTGTAATAGCCTAATTTGAGCTAAGGGTAAGTAATTAATAAACGGTTTAAACTAGTTAATAAGCAAAAATGGTTTTATTTGATTTCCTATTACGATTACAGCCCAAACAGCAAATTACGCAATTAGATTTAATATGGCCTACTGAATTATTTATTCGTTCGATAGTACCTAAATCATCTTTACATTCCAAAAACTGCAACTGGACCTGACAATCCTGTATGGGCAAAGTGAATAATCTTCAATTAAACCGAGGCCAAAATCCGTGTCAATAAAATGGTCTGGATCAAAGCGATTAGGTTTTTTGTCTGCTTGGCGGCAATTACGAATCCACATTTGAATTGTTACTTTTATGGAATCTGAGCAAATTTTACATGTGCATCTTCCATGCTCGCATATACTCGTGCCGTTGCACTCAATACAAATATGTTTTTGTCTGCCATGGGCACATTTACGCCGGTCATTGAAAACTTTCGCAATGGCGTTACAACTAACAAATCTCGCGCAAGTTTCACGGCTATCTTTAACTTTAAAAAATTCCAGTGCTTTCTCCTTTTTGCATTTGTTACAAACTTTAGTCGCCATCTTAATTTAATATTTACATTAATACAGCTTATCATTTTTATTGAATGAAATAATTTACAGGCGGTCTAGTATTAACGACTAACTTACTAAATTTAAAATTTCTTAAATGCTTACTCAATCGATGGCGGTCTTCATAGGGTATCACGTCGTTCTCACCAACATTTGATCAAACTATGACTTGTCTTTACAATGGAAAATAGCTACCCATGCCGTATTGCTCCTAAAGTCTTTTAAAACGGCGTTATATTTTTGCGTGAGGAGTCAGCACGAGTGTGAATAATGATGCCCTGAAAATGCCATGCGAGAAACGCGCATGTATTACTATTTCTAGATTTTTTCTATACTTCTATAATTTGACCCGATGCACAATCATCGATAATAAAAAGCGAATTTATTCCATCGACATTTTTTTGATATAAGTCATTCGCCTCGTTTAATTATAAACTTCCTCTGTCCAAGTCACATAAATAGACATTGTCGTCAGTATAAACCCATAAACGATCTAAATAAGTCTTATTTTTAAATAAGTTCGGGCAAATAATCACGTTCGCCTCGAAAGTAAATTTGTACCCGGTCTCTAATAGATTCAATATCCAATTTGTCTTACCGCTCCCAGTATCGCCAACGACTAATGCGCAAGGTGGTGATTGGAACATGTTTATTTAATTTAAACTCGATTTAATACACCACACTCGTGAAATTCCAATCTTCCACCGTTAAATGTGAATCCATTACCAAAAACACGTACATCGTTAACGTGCCCGCGGTCTCTGCCTTGCGTTCCATTTGTATCGAGATATCTCCTCCATCTCCTAAAGGTCTACCTGACTCGTGGGCAGAATTATCGTCGGAACTCCTAAAATCGAGCTACAAACCGTACTTGTCTTTCAAATTGTCACCCACGTCTACTCCGGTTGAATTTAAGTCTTTCACCACTGCTCTTGCCATTTCCGTGTCTGAATCACCAAAGTACTTGTTAACCTTGTTCCAATGTTGATATTCAAAAAGTTCTTGAGAATACAATTGATTTGGCTTACCTTCAACCGTGACTACTGTTTTAATAATATGCAGGTTATAAAATCGCTGAGGATTTTTAACCACTGGATCTTTGAACAGATTTAAAATGCCTTTCAAGCTCTTGATCGTTTGATCGATGTTAGTATTCCAGAGCGTATTCGACTTGTTGACCGCTTATTCTGCGGCTGTGTCAGACGAGTTAACCACTTTGTCGTGTTCGTTAAAAGTTAATTGATACGTCAAAGGCTCTTTAAACCCCGACGGATAGAAAGGGCCGTGGTCCATCAACATCGGCGTGTCTAAAGGTATCGCATATCGATTTTTAAATGCATCTGTAATCGCTTTATCTTTGCCGTTGTTTGCAGCTTCGTTTTTATCACCTGCACCGAGCCGTAACTTGGCCACGTTTTCTCGTTTTAAACCAATGTAAGGCATAAGGCGTAAAACATTACGTTGGCTAAGGGCAAAACCGTTATATATAATTAACATCTCCCCAACGCAAAAATACATCTTGAAAAACGTAAGGCCTGTTTTTTGTCTGCGACAGAGGTAGCCAATTGTTCTTAAAATTATGAAAGGCGTCTGCGTCTGGGTAACTTACGATTTTATTGCCCTGTAAGCTGACGTTGATTTCTGTAAACAAGTATCTAGCCACGTTGTTAAACACGGTTCTGTTGTCGTCGGATGCTCCGTCTAGATAGAGTTTAAAAGCCAGTTTCGCGGTACCCGGCACAATTACGTCATCCATGCCTAAAGCGGGGAATTTTACGTTTAACGTGTGACCCGTGGCTATGGTAATCGGATTATGGGTAATGGTTTTTTCGTGATGCGACATATTTTTAATATATACGATTTTAATTTACTGGAAAACCTCATTGTAAATTATATATTTTAAAATTGACGAGTGCTTTAATGATGGTTGGAGGAGCTATAGTAAACGCTTTGTCGTTTACGGGTAGCAATTTTTTATTTAGCAGTTTATCAAGAAGTAAAGTAGACGACGAGCGACAGCGTCACGATTTAGCCCAAGAACATCTGGCGCAAGCAAAACAAGAGTGGGAGCAAAATCGCGTTCATATGTTCGACTTTTTAAACGAACGAATTCGACAAGAACGCTCGAGCCAGCAAACGTTTGTAAACGTGAATGAAGCGTTACGACCTTACAGCAAATAAAAATATAATGCCGTTGCTACCGGGGCCTAAATTATCAGATTTCTACGCGCCCTCCAAGGATCAAAAATTCGCGAATTTATATGGATTGTATCCAGAACGGCTTTAGTCGGTTTTTTAGCTTATCGGTAAAGTTAATTTTATTTTAAAATGGAGCGAGAATTTTCAAAATTATTTCACAACCCACGAGGCTATAGGCGAGGTGAAAGCGCGGTTGATCATTTACACGAAAAGACGAGTGCAGACAAGGTCAATATTAGAAACTGGCTAAAAAGCAAGCCATTTGGAAAATACATTTCCCCGCACCTGCGTACGTACCGCGGCCAACGGCTTTTCAATCGGAATCAGTCGAACCTAATTATGTGCATTAAATGGATATATTATACTTGCCTTGGGGTCGAGTGAATCGTAAAACGTTTAAATACGCTTTAACCGTAGTAGACGTGGGATTGCAATATAAAGAGGCAGAGCCATTAACCAGTAAAACTGCAAACATCTGAAGCCGTGAAGAAATTTACAAGCGATCGCTCCTAACCTTGCCTAAAATTATAATGGTAGACTCCGGCTCGGTTTTAAAGGCGAGTTTAAAAAGTTAATGACGAAAAATAAAGTAGAGTTCAAGTGGGCGAGCCGGGCGTTCATAGGTCGCAGGGGATCGTGGAGCGATTTAACCGTACTTTAGCTGAAAGGTTATTCGGCCATCAATACGCTCAAGAAATGTTAAACGAGGGTGAGCGAAACGTGGAATGGGTATAGCGTTTGCCCCAGGTCGTGTTTAATCGACAAAAAGAGCCTACCGAAGCTGTCAAATTAAAACAAGTAAAACAAGCACCGAGTGCACCTCCAAGAGCGAGCAAGCGACAATTACCTCCAGACGTCGTCGTTAGGTACCTTTATCACCCGGGCGAACAAGAGGGTGGCACCGTCAGAAGAGCGACCGATCCGGTTTGGTCCGTTGACGTTTACCAAATTGAAAAACGCACCAGCCAATTTAAACGAGTCAATGGCAGGGTCACAAAAAACGGGTCCCACTTTGTACTATCTGTTAAACGGGCCAAATAGAAGTCTCGTTAAAGAGGAACTTCAAGTAGTACCCGATGACACCGAATTACCCCCCGAGAAAGCTTAGTTTTTTGTGGCCTGTGCGAGTAGATTAAGTGCCGGAGTTGTTTGTAGATCTAAGTGCCAAAGTCAAGGTGGCTTTTTCAACCTTAACTGCGCAAAAACCGAATTGAGAGCTTTTTCTTTGTCTTTAAAATTTGAGTTGTACACCCACTCACGTATGACTGAATCGCGGTGTTCTTTTGTCTTAGGCTCAACAGACTGCTTAGCTCGCTCTAGGTCAGTTGTTTTGAATCCTCTAATCCTCGATTGACAGTGCCGTAAGCTAACGTGTCTGTGCCATTTGATAATATATAGTGCTTGGTGTCTAACGGTGACAGACTCAGCTTATTTTGCGACACCGTGAATATCTGATGTTTGTCAGACCTAAATAGCTGTTGTTTATTAAAAATAATGCTGCACCTGTTCAAATAAGCAACTTTTATACATCTCGATAGGTGTTTTTGAGTTACTACCTTTGTGACGCCTTTTGTTTTCTTTAAATTTTGATCGGCAGTTAAAACCGAATACATTTTAGGCCTAATGCAAACGACTTCCGAAATGACCTTACCCCCAAATTCGTCTTTCATCTTACCTATGACTTTTTTGTTTTTTGGGATCGTAAAGTTGATGATCGGGTGAGTAATTGCTAAAATCAAATAGTTTACGCTCTTTACTCAAGTGTCCGTTTAAATCGTCAGTTTGAATCTGAACGAGTAAACTGTCCGTACCCGTGTAAAGTATATTTATTTTATCGCCAAAAGTGGATTTTAGTTCCTTGTAGTAAAAATCATACATTAAAGTTTTGGATAGGTCGAGCACGCTTACGCCGAAGTAAATGGACTTGTTTAATTTGGTCTTTACTCGATACATTTCCACAAATGAAAGGTCGCACTCTTTAAATGGTACCGTTGATTTGTAATTCAGTTTAAAGCTCAATTTTTAGTACTTATCTGCGTCTTGTAAGTCCCTCAATAAAGGACCGTACAATCAGAATCGAACATTTTCCATAGTCTTGCAAAAAAACCAAAAACAAGTTATTCATTAATTTGAAGAAGTCTTTCTCAAAATCAGACTTGGCTAATTTGCGCAGCTCAGTGTTTTTATCGATGTAGCTTTTCATCCAAGACCGTTGTTTAAATGACATGACGCAGTGTACTTCTTTTAACTGAAGGCCGAGTTCCAGGTACTTTTGCAAAGTACGATAATGAACTACGTATTTATGTTTTGTGCCAAAAGTCGCTACGAGTTTGTCTAGAGATGTTACTTGATCGCTTTTGTCAATCAGGTTATTTTGGTAGCTTGAAAACCATTCAGCGGGGACTACTAAGTTTTCGGGTGCCAGCGGGGAGTCGTTGTGTTTGTCGTGCAAGTCTTGCGGGTAGTCATTTGGTGGGATTTTAAGAATAAACTTGTCTAAGCTTTTAAGCCACTGAAACTCACCCACGGGTAACGAATGACTCATGGCCCAGCCGTACAAATTGTTGGCGTCCAGGTACATGATATGCGACTCTGGTTGATTTGGGATTTGGGTCATAGTCTGGTAGCTCCGGGTTGTTCGCCTTGGCATAGCGCTTTGCACCCATACTCGAGATACTGCCTCGTTTGGCCCTTTCAAAAAACAGGTGCTGGTCTATGTCTGTCAGTAATTCCAGTTTAAAACCCGAGTGCTTTAACAACGCGTCCCACGATAAGCCCGGTGACGTGTAATAGTTAGCTGGGTCAAGGTCGTATAGTTCTGTTTACAGACTTTGCAGAAGTTCTCAAATACACCCGCTAGTAGTAACACGTCCGTTTCCACGTAGAGGTCGTGGTAGTCGCCTAGGGTTTTACAGTTAAACGTTTGCCATACTGTTTGTGCTCGGGCGTGTTCTGTCTCGGTTATGGTACTGCTTTAGAGAACTGTAAAAACCCGATTGGGGAGGGCGTTGTGGTTCTTCAAATTTATTAAACGAGTCTATGTATTCGTACGAGTAAATTCCCTTTTCTAAAAGCATGTCGGTGTCATTTGGAAACCTTTTGCAAAGTAAGTTAAAAACCATCGGGTGAACAATTTTTAACCAGTCGATCTAGCGAAGCCGCCATGAAATGAAACGAGCCTAAGAGCCTAAGTTTCGGACCAAACGAAAACGAAATGCAGTTTTCTGTGTTTTTAGCGATTATTTTTATTTCTTCTCCTTTAAACTAGTGGGCTCCCTGCATGATTAAATGTGCGTCGTATTTCTCCAAATTGTGTAAAATCACTGGAATAAACGTTTGATACGGGACGACTTTTAACTTTAGGTTACAGTTTGCGTGCGCAGGGCCTCCGTACTTACCCGTCAGGTGACAGTGATCTCTAACCTTTCTAAACTTGTTGATGGGCTTTGTGCATGTCATAGAAATAAACTCTTTAAAACCAGCTATGTTTGTAGTACTGTAATTCACTCGATCGCCTTTAGTCCTCGGTTCTTTGAGGATTGCACACAGACACTGGGTTTCGTCCGTCTTGTCGATAACCTTTTCACAGATCCAACTGCAGTTACAATTTTTGTAAATTTCTTGTAACTCGCGCGACCAAATCAACGGCTTTTTACTTTTAAACATTTTGTTGGTCTTGTCTACTTCCTCAGAAAGAGACCTGACAAAATCACCTGCCGCATCTTGACTTCTGTACGTCTTTTGGCTAGAGCATTTACCGTCGCATCTGACGACCGCGTATGAGTAGCCGCAGGGTTTGTGGATCTGGGTTTTGACCGTGTAAGACGAAGTCGGTGAAAGGCGTTCTAAAACAGACTCAAAATCTGCGTGAATGACAAAAGGTGCATCTTGCTTGTTCTTGTAGTTTTCAAATTGTAATTTTTTTTACCTTTGGTGGGTAATTCGACTTTACAGGGAACCACGTCTAACCCTTGGCAATGTTCTTTGTGCCTGGTTAACTTTTCTTCTGTTTGAAAGTGCGACATGCAATTAAAGCGCCAGTATTTTTATGCTTGTGTTTATTAATATCGCCCGCCAACCGAAAAAGTTTTTAATCCAGCAGTAGTGACTCTTTTCACCTTGGGTAAAATAAAGTAAATTGATAGGTTCGCCCACGCGCTTAGTTTTGTAAAGAATGTAAACGCCGTCTTTTTGTCGTAACCAAACACATTGATTGCTAAGTTGGTTTGTGATTCGATACGTGGGATTTGTGAGATGGGTGACGGAAAGCTTATGTTTGTAAAATTTATATATCTTGGATTAACTTAAATTTGACTTTTGACGTAGTCTGAATATAATTTCAAAGCTGCCCTCAGCGCCCATCTAATACACTACTGGTCGTTGTTTTGGACGTTAATAATTTCTTTTTTGAACCCCAATTGCGCAGGTAGTGGAATGTACGTCGCACCCACCGGGTTGTATTTAACCACGTTGATATAAAAAGCGTCAACTTTTTCAAATATCCATCCCGATCCGCGTTGTGTTGAGCCTCCACATCCTCCATCTATTTTTGCCTCTGTTCTGCGAATACATTTTTAATGTTGGCTTTATTTGCAACTAACTTATTTTCGCTTGGGAAAGTAAAAACACCAAAGTCGGTTTGGTAGGGTTTTTCCAATCTAAACTGCACTTTGAGAGCGCTTTGTAGTTTGTAAGAACCAACTTCCTTCAACTCCTCTCAGGCTAACGCTTTCTTCGTAGTAAAAAAACTGGGTATTAGCTCCCAATTGCGGTAATTGCCTTGAAAGCGTCTTACGTTTCTAATGTCGACTTCTGCAATTTCCTCGGGTTGAGTGTAAGCTTTAATCGCTTTGATGAGATCTTGTTTTACGACTCTGCCCTTGTGTGTAAATGGGATACCGTGTTCTTGGACTGTTTTTAACAGCTGGCGATATGACTGACGCGGGAGGTACCTAAGTTGCCTTTGGTTCGTTCGGATAGCTTGGACGAGCTCTGGTTTGGTATGAAATTTACGCTTGGGTGCCGGTAATGGAATGTTATACTGCTTCACAAAATCTGCTAAAACCCCTCTTTAAACCTGTAAAAGGTCGATAGTAGAGGCCTGTGTTGTGGGTTGTTCATGTCTCTATTTATATATAGGTTTGAAATTTTTTTTCGTTTTTCCCCACGACTTGATTTGACATGTTTTTTTTATATATTATAATTTTTATATATAGTCCGTTTATTTAAGGCGGTTGTAAACATAGCACATTTTGCTTAGAACAGAGCCGCGCTTTAAGTAGAAGTCATGAGTTCAGACCAGGCAAGTCGAGACTTGTAGCGACCAGGAAAGCGAGGGAAATCCTCTTTGGCTTTGTTTGAGAGTCACGTGGTCAAAGGTCTAGGTTATTTGTGCGAGAATCTGTGCAGGCCGGCGCGAGTCGCGACTTGTTGACAAAAAGTGCGCCGGGGCCAAAGGTCAAGGTGAGTGAAGTGGGAAACCCCGGCAGAGAGGAGGAAACAGAGTGCAAAAGGGGGTTGACGTTGAACCAAATTTTTCCTTATTACTGAAGTGTGGCTGGGGGTCTGCCAATCGCAGTCCTGCAAAGAAAAGGAAATTTTTCTTAAGATGTAGGGTACATTTTCATCTAAATTACCACTTAATTGCAAATTGTGGCAAAATGAGCATTCTTGTATCCTAAAAAGGGGATACCTTTGCGAGGCGTTTTGACACAGGAATAGGCATTCCATATAGCCGTTCCACGAAGCAAGTGGAATAATGAAATAAAACATGATGTATTAATTTAATCACATTTTTTTAAATAATTTTTTTCTCAAATTAAGTTACAACAATGGATTAGTCTCTGTTGAATATCCTAGATTGTGAATGGCCTGGAGCAAGTCCTCCCAATAAAAGAAATGAATCTGACCTATGCGCAATGAAATACGACTGATTATAAAACCGTTCCCTTCAATGGATGTTATTTTTTTCAATTTCACCAAGAAAAACTGCTATTCATAAAAAACATTCAAAAATTTGTTTAGTATATCGTGGAAAAGAGTACCGCAAAATGCAAAAATTTTTGCCTCCATGGAGTTTTGCTGGTTATTGACGAATTCCAAATCTCGGGCTGAATCGCGGGCTACCTTCAGCCAGGTGTAATGGTACCCCGTACGAGAGCCCGCTAGTTTGCACCCAGACTTCAGCAGTTACGGATCTCGTTCAGATCTGCGAGAGTACCTGTCGATCTAAGTACTCGTAGAAAATTACGGCTGTTTTGTGTCGCAGCTAATACGCAAACGCCCCTGGATGGTAAGTCTTCACCTTCCATACCCACCACACTCTTTGCGGCGTATCATTGGTAGCGTGGATCGCTCTCTGCAATGTGGCACGAGAGGGACGAAACAGCCGTCGCTTTTGGTAAGTGGGCAAACTTCGTCCGGAGTGGGAAAACGGCAAAAAAAGGCAACATTTCTTTCTTTAAATGAGGAAAAGGCGAGTTTTCTACAATTAACAACCTAGCGGGTGGTTTACACCGTAAGTAGTGAACATACCAGTTCAATCTCAGCTCATGAAATCAAGCGGATGTTTAGTTATGCCCCCGTATATCCCAGATGACCTTTTCGAAAGAAATCCCTATAAATCGGGAAAGGGCCCAGTCATGCCAGTATACGACGGAGGAGTATTCGTCGGGCCCTGCTTACGTTACGGGTCTAGCGAAGATCCGTGCCACACTAGTGGGGCTAAGTACATGTACAGTCACGAACACAAATAACACGAGCACACTTGAGACGAGATCGCGCTCAAGACGAGCATATTTCTTCAGTCCCGTTCAAAATCGTCACGTATGAGAGAAAACTTACGTGTACTTAAAACGAGCTACATGTACACGTACGTATGCTAAGACTGAGCGCTTTTGCCAAATCGACAGTGTCAAAAACCATTGTCCATGGCATTTTTATTACGAGTACAATTGAAAAGCGTCTTCAAAAGCGCTATCTCAGTAAGCAATTCCTGATGGAGGGCATCAGTAGTTCTTGAAAAATGCTAATCTGCTCGGCAATTTGAGCTGCGGTTTGGTCATCGATGACTTGGTGACTCTGTTCCTTGTGCCGCTAGAGGGGCTTTATTCTAGACGACAATAGTTGTTGCAATGTTGCGGCATCAAAGGAGTTTTAATCACAGCAGATCTGGTGTGAAAGGTGTTTTTTAAAAATCTGAACATGAACAATTATGAAAATAGATCCCGCCCACCAGTTACCAACCAACGGAAATTCCCTAATTTCAATGCCCCTTTACATCCGGTCCTTATATGAACTGGTTCTCAAATTAATTAAACCTTTACTTATGACAACAGTGGCCGGCTACCCTGCGCCGCCGCATGCATGTGGCGTGGCCAGGCAAAGCACTCCTTGGAAACTGGTAGCCAACGTTGCCAAGTTATGTGCAACGTTGGCTACCAGTTTCCAAGGAGTGCTTTGCCTGCCCACGCCCCATGCATGCGGCGGCGCAGGGTAGCCGGCCACTGTTTTGTCAAACAAGCAAGCATACTCAAAATCTTGTTTCGTTCATTCGAATCATATTTATTAATATGATTTAAAATTTATTACAATTTTAACCGCCAAGCATATTGTTTGGATTACACTACGCAGTACTACAAAATACTAAGTAATAGTCTGAGCCTGAAAGACCTAGTGCTACAGATTACTGACTTCTGGCTAGGTTACTTCCATTGTTACTTGTACAGAGAACAATAAAGCCATGCATTCATAGTGCCACAACACTGTATGGTACATTGTCTTATCTATTGTATCTTATGGCTTCACAGAACAATAAAGTCATGTCCTCTTACAAGCGACAGCGCTCTGTACTAAATTTTACTACAAGTAGTAATTTGTAGTATAATGTAGGGTTAGGGTTAAGATTGAATACTAATCCACTGCATATACTGGTAATGCATCATTGGCAGTTACAGTTACCATGAAGCAAGGAATACATGTTGGTGTCATGGTACACGTTCAAGAGGCATATCATACCTATTTTATATACTAACCTTTTCTATCTCCTCTCTATGGATAGGCTCTCTGGGCGCAGAGCTTGGCTTGCTGATGATGGTCATCGCCAGGCTTCAATCTTTACAGTGGCCACCAGTGGCCACTACCGTGATGCCCTTTAAAAATTGGCTTAAAAATTTCAATGATCTTCAATCTTCTTCAATCATTCTGTATCTACTGAACAAGTTTTAAGACCATATTTTGACGGGTTATGGAATTATCTTGGAAATGATGCATCTCTTGGTGTCAATGATCAGTAGGCCCACATCTATTTAAAGTTTTATTCAATTTTCAAGTTACCATTCAGCGCTAGCATTTCTGTGAACGACTGGCAGCCGCACCTAACACTACGTTTTTTTCACCGACTGGTTTTGCATGGCCCTGTTGACAACATGGTATGGCAACCATATCAACGTAGCTGAGTTGTGTGACTCTAAAAATGTGGCACCAGACTACTATGTATACATGTACATTTAGACTGGTTACAAGTCGTGGCACAGAATTGAACATTCTGCACCGATTTGATTTTGTACAATGCACATATTGAGACCAAGTCATTATTATTTTGGGATCGCGAACTGGAGTATGACCCAGTTTATTTTTTTCTTTGCTGTTTCACTGGTATTCACTCAGGCACTGGGCATGACAATAAGCTTTCATCGGATAAATGTTTGTGACCCAGTGACTGACTTGCATTGTTTGTGAGTAATTACATGCAACTAATTTTCGAAATACAGTGTTGCCTTTATGGCATCATGAAAAGTAATAAAATACAACACCAAATGGTAAATTAAAAGTTAGTACAGTATTATTTATTTTTAATTTCACAATTCAAGCAGACTGTTCAGCATGTAAACAAAAACAATGAGAGTTGCAAGTTGAAATTTAAACACCATGTTGAAATTGAAGGAAAGTATTAATGTCATTAACAAGCATGATAAGTAAACCTTTGAAAGTGGCCTTGGTACCCTTTCAATTGGCCTTGGTGCCCTTCGGTTTTTTGGGAGCATTGGCCAAGTGGCTTTGACCCTCTGAAGCTTAAGGTTGAAGCCTGCATCACCTGATTTTTTATTGAATTTTGAATATTAATTTTCCCCATAGGTTTTGGACATATTTTTCAACTGCCAGAATGGTACGGACCTTGGCAACTTCACAAAATGAAACTTGTTCCAAGCAAAGACCATAGTGCATAGATGAACCTACATGTAGGAGCATGACATCACTTTGATGTCATGAAATGATTTGTTATTTAATTTTGAAGATCTATTTTCTCCCATTGATTTTGTACACATTTTGAAACCCATTGACTTTGTATATTGTACATGTACAGTTGATGCATACGCATGTCCGCGTGCGATCAACTGACGTGTGGGATCAGTTGATGTTTGCAGTGTCGCACGATCTTATTGCATGATTTCTAGATAATTTGGCTAGAAGGTTATGAAAAAAATCATGCAAAATATCAAGGGAAATGAACTCATTTCATGTCATTGGGCCTCAACCAATAAGCCATTTCTGAGTAAAATTTGACTAAAAATCTGGTGCACTGAGTTATCTGACTGCGCATAAACATAACAATTTGAATTCCTCAGACTTAAAACACCGTTGCTATACCTTGTGATTCGAGGCAAGCTTTTGCATAGCGACCACCATCTCCAGAATGGACTGGTTCCTTTGTCCCCTCCTTATCCATTGAGAACAGTGTAATGTTGCAAGGCATCTCTTATGTAATTGTAAGCAAAAGCTTGCCCCGAATCACGAGGTATAGCAACAGTGATTTTAGTAAGGAGAATTCAATTTGTTTTGCTTACATAATATAAAGAACTCAGTGTATCAGATTTGGGTTAAAGTTAACTCACGAAAGGCTTAGTGTTTAAAGCAGCACTCAACATAAATTGTCCATGCACGTAACGACCACTTGCCCAGTCTCGCGCCAACACATGGATTCGATCAGGACAATATTTTCAATGGGTCCATGTGTTTTCTCAGGACCTATTGGGACCTCCTGGACCTGAAATTGCACCAATTGAGTGCTTAATTAGGACTTTGCTCGATCAAAGGATTCCAAGCAAATCCCACAAAAGCTGAACTTAAACGAAATTCATGCACCAGAGCAAGAAATTGCTGAAGGAGTTGACACCGAATAAGCATGATCTTGAGCATGGGTACACCCAACAAGCAGACGGTATAGTGCGGTGGGCAGCTGGGTTTGGAAGCTGGATGGATGAAATCCTGGAACTGGTGGGCAATAGTATTAAAAACATTCTCAATTTCAAGTTTTTGTCTGCACTTTCTGTGCTCTGTAGCTCTGGACAGTGATGTTAAGGGAAACAGAACTAACTCAAATTAGCTTTAAATTTAAACTGACATATCCTGGGTAACTTGAACTCTACAAATGGCCTTTTTTAACATTTCGACATGGCCACCAAAATCATGTCCAAATGATAAAAAAGGTGATTAACAATGATTGTGTACATCCTATGTGTTCATCAGCACAATCCAGAGATCAACTTGCACGTACATGTACAGTAAACTCCAGCTAAGTCGGCACTCTCGGGACTCAAGAAATCATGACAGCTTACGTGAATGCCGACTTGTGTTGATGGTTGTCATTTTGCTGACTTACACGTACCATGCACGTACACGTGTATTGCCTATGTACATGTACAGGTACATTATGATTCCTTGCACTAATTCAATGGCTTTGATTTACCCAGGTTTATTTCTACCTCCATGGTCTATCCCAGCAAATTCATTCTCGATTATTATCCTGCAAATTCAATTAATGATCATGTGTCCCTAAGGACGAAACAAGGATGGCAAGCCACTTGCAAAGTTGCATATGACAGAGTTGCGACTCGACAGAGCAGTACGTACGTGTACGTGATACAGTTACGGTACATACACTTGATACACACGTGTTGGTTAAGTTCGTTCCATACAGTTTTGATACCAGACCCGACGATTCTGACTACCCGATGAATCATTATCACGCGTCTGGGAATCTCTGGGCAGGGAACCAGACTACGTTCAATAAGGCAACCCCTGAAATGCACAGATCGCATGCGTGTAGCACTAGAGGGATTACTGGTATTGATGTTTTCATACTGGCCGCGCACGCACAAAACTTGTCACTCGACACTTCTTGGCAACCGCGGGGAAGGAAACTGATACCAAAGCACTATTTTTTTAATGCCGACTTACACAAAGGAATTTTTGTGGTTTTGTGGAAAAGGGACTGAGAAAAGCATGCCGACAGATATGAAATGACAACGTACATGTATAAATGCCGACTTACATGTAGAAATAAAATTTTGAAGGGAAATGCATTACAGACGATCGGGACTTTTGTGAAACGGCCGACTTAAAAGATATGATGGGTTACTCGATGTCGACTTAGTTTGAGTTTACTGTACATGTACCGGTACATGTACATTCATTAACTACTGTACCTCCTTTGTACATTATTTAGTGTTTTAGTATGATGGATTTTATTCAAAGGAAAATGAAAATCAGGATGGAGCACATTACCTGTACAGTAAATTTGCAGAGGTTTTACAGTTGCATTAGACATAAGCCTCGGACTGACTAAAGTCCCTGAAAACACGGTGCATACTGTATTTCATAACAATGCCCCCCCCGGGGACAAACCAAACCATTTCATTACAGGTTCACAGTAAATATTCAAAAATGTATGAAATTTCAGTGTAGACCAATGGTTATTTATGTAAGCTGTTTATACGGAATAATTGAATTTCCCTATTTGCTTTGTGTGTATACATATACATGTAGGTATCCTTCGTACTACTCCTGGAGTGAAAGACAGAGAGAAATCTGTTCTCCATGTTAGTTCTGAGCATTGGAATTCAATGTATGCTGCAGTTACATGTACATGTACATGTAGATCAGAGGCATGTGTACCAACGATACAGGAAGCAGCTGTACTATGAAGCAAGGAAATTAAAATAAAATTGGTGAAAAAGCCTACTGTTGCATTGACATACTGACTGATTGCTGATTCTGATTAATGCAGTCATGAATCAAAGTTTGTGTGTGTACCACCATCATAAATGGTTCCCTCATCAACGCCCATGTGCCCGGTCCCCCACTTTAACATTCAGGTCCCCACATACATGTACTTCCCATTTGAATGAGAACCCAAGGCTGCTATGCCAATGAATACATGTACGCATGTATGCTGTATTTGTGTTCAAGTTCTGACATCAGTTTTTCCATACTTCAACTCGTGTACAGGTGTAATGCTGCACTTGTAATAAATGGCTCCTTTTTGCAGTGATACAGATGTTCTTCAACACAGACATGAGGACCGTCTCCATACATGTTTCATGTTCCATATTCAGTTTGAAGCAGGACCGATTCACAGAATGGTGAGAACAGCTTCATCAAAGTATACCTGTAACAAGATCATCTGGAAAACTGCAACCGACAGGACGTTATTTGCTTCCTGGGTATAGGTATCCTTCATGCTGTTGCTGAAGTGAAAGGAGATAAACCTGTTCTCTACGATGTTAATTTAGTTAAAGATTGGAATGCAACTTAACTGCAGTTACATAGACATATCAGAATTACTTGTAGGCTACCCAAGATAAAGGAAGCTGTTGGACATCCAAGCAAGGAAAGATAATAAGTGGTGAGATGGCCTGCCTTTGGGTATTGACACACAAGGGATGGCCAGTTTTGATGAATGCAGTAATGAAGTAAAGAGAGGAGGGGGACCAAGGCATGGACCAATGCAAATCACTCATTGATCAACATCCGTGTGTCCAGTCCCCCACTGTAACATTCTTACTGAGATGTAGCCAAGTGATATCAAAAGTGCTGAAAGTTCTTACATCTTTTTTTCCATGCATCAACAAACTGATGCACAATGAATTCATAGTTTCCTTTTTTAGATGGCACAGAAGAATGTTTACCAGCATGTACATGTACATAAAGGAAGTCTTTTGACATGTTGGTGTCGTCGATGGAAATGCCATTCGTACCAAGTCTGTTCTACAGAAGGACTTCACCAGTATACCATGATTGTCTAAAAAAGAAACCGCAACCAATAGCACATGAGTTATATACATGTAGATGAATGTGTACATGTCCCCAGCATATTTCTTTCAAGATTTCAACAGAAATTGTAAACACATGTTTCAGAAGTATTATGCAAAGTTTTCAGCCATCATAAGTTCCTGATATTTTAAAGATGTTCCTGTGTCCTAAGTATGTAGGGCATAAAAAAGTTTACCGGTATTAATATAGTATACAGTAGTGAAATTCCTTAAAGCACAAATACAGCTTTTCTCTTTTCATTTGTAAATAGTAAGGACATTCTTTAACTCTGGTAATCCTTTACCTTAAGGACCAGTTTCATTGCTCAATATTTTGAGAGTACATGTACATGTAGCTCTTAACATATGCTTAAATTCCACCACCAGAGTTTGTGCTGCAGTGCACTAACAGATACAGCTGTTAAAAGTAATTGTTTGTCCAGTTACTGTCAATAGGAAATAAGATGTACTTTTGAAAAAATTGTGTGAAATTGATGTTTGCATTGTTTTTCTTCCCATCTTTGAAATCGACATTTCATATTTTGTGTATACTGATGGCCCTAACAGTCCCAAATCCTCTGGTATCATGGGTATTAAGATGATTTTACATGGTCACGGTTGCAAATCCGTACACTGTACTGGAGCAAATCCTTCTTCTGGTAATCAAACCCCATACAAGAAAACATGAAGTGCACCCTCATTTGATGGTACTCCACATTTTGTATTACCTGACTGATAATTTCCGCACGTTCGACAGGGATGAGGAAACAAGTGTGGAGTGAATTGAATTGAGCATTCGCATTTGAATTAACTGTTCATTAAATCATTTGTTGCACATTTTTCTTTTAAGCAGGCAAGGGAAACATTGTGTTTGTCTCTGAGATCCCAATCAAGGTCATCTTATTTCAAACAGATATTGAAGAGATGTTGATATTTTTGTCTCGCGTATAAATCGAAAGTCCAATATAAAAAGTTTGTAAAGTCTGTATGTATTATCAGAAGAGTGAAGTTGGACCTTCACTTGATGGGCTTCACATTGTAAACTAATTTGGTCAATCATTAAGATAGCTAGAAAGGGAGGTGTTATAGACGAAAATTGACCTAATGTGACAATGATGTCATTACATGACAAGTGACATTACACTAGGTGTACTCTTTGAAGCCGTTCATCTCCTGAACTACATATCCCATTGGAATGAAACTACACAGATAAACTGGAAAGGGAAATGTTATAGACGAACATTGACCGTGTGATGACAAAGTCTTGATCATCAGATGCCAATGCACGTGACATTAATGTTGCATTCTTTGAAGTACTACATGTATATCTCCTGAAGTACATGTCTGGATGATCGGACTGAGACTTTGAAGATATCTAGAAGGGGATGTGTGATAGACAAAAATTGACCTCATGGAATAATGACATCATCAGTTGAAAAGTCACGTGACATTAAAGTTGCATCCATTACAGCCTTATATCTCAAAGTAAACATTCCAGGGGGGTGAAATTGTGCAGATATACATATAGAAGGGGTTGTGTGATAGATGAACGTAGACCTCGGGGAATGATGACTTCATTAGTTGACAAGTCACATGACATTAAAGGTCATTCTTTAAAGCCCTCTATCTCCTGAAGTACATGTCCCAGCAGCTTGACGCTTTGCAGATATCTGGAAGGGGATGTGTAATAGATGAAAATTGACGTCATGGGATGATCACCTCATCAGTTGACAAGTCATGCCATTAAAGGTGCATTCTTTAAAGTGGTATATCTCCTGAAGTACATGTCCAATTAGGTTGAAACGTGGCAGGTATTTAGAAAGGGAAGTGCTGCAGATGGAAATTAATTCTGTAAAAATTCCTGTCTTCATGCTCTGGACACTTACAAACACATGAAGGACTGTCTGGTGTCCACTCTAGCCTGACAGACAAAATCTATTGACGTCTGAATATTTCAGCCAGGCCTGCAGCCTTGTAAGGGCCGGCGACCATTTAGACCCGGTTTGAAAAGGGCCCTCCGGTAAGCTCGCCCTGTTGCAAAAACCCCTTTCATATCGGCCTGGCTACCGGCC
>NW_019091392.1:259427-279873 GCF_001949145.1 Acanthaster planci | reverse complement strand
CTACTGATCTAAATTCAGTGACACGGGACTTAGTGATGCACATAGGCCTGTTGACTCTGATGGAGTTAGTCTCTTGTTAAGAGATTAATTGCTTCCCTTCTGAATAAGCTGTGCTAAGCCTGTGGATGAAGTGGCCCAATTTACACAACAAAGCCGATGCACAGTAACCATTCCTGGTAAGCTGGGAGTGAGGGCTTTTGTACCAAGGTGGGGGAGATGGTACAGTAGTATGCATCAAAGGGGTTGCGCATAGCCAATTCTCTTTCGGGAAACGGTGCCTTGCAACCATTACCCACTTGCAGTTGAATCGGGCAACGGTTTGAAAGGGGATTAAGGGCAACCATTTCCCGCTTGGTCAACCGTTTCTATTTTGACTTGGCGCCTAAGTTGTTTTCTTTCAAACAACTCGATATACAATTGATTAAACAACCATTGCCTTCTGAAATAAGAAATTACATTCTTCTACCACGTTCATCAAGTATGGAATTACAAAAAAAGTTCAATGAGTTAGAACCCATACAGCTGTGTGGTAATTTGGGTTCAGTGATTGCATAAACTTGCAAGATAAACTGTTTAGACTTACATGTACATGCACATGTACCTTGAACAGAGTGATGCTACATGTACATGTACTATAAGTTTGGTAATTGAAAATGTCTTTGCATCGCAGCATGAGCTTCAAATGAATTTGCAGTTTAAGTAGAAAACATTCTCAGCTTTATGGGACACCATTTCTGATTACTGATTTGAGAGAAAGAATGCAACATTTGGATTGCAATTTGGGCGGCCATGCTATACAAAAATAATAATTCTGATGACGTAATTAAATCCAGTTAACTTATACATGTACATGTAGTAAAGTGTTAAAGATAAGACCATGTAGAAAATGATCCATAATGCTTGTATGATCTAATGAGCAAAATATTAGTTCTAGGGCCAGTATTTATACTAACAGGAGAATCAGCTGATGTCTACATGTGCTTCATGTACATCTACGTGTAATTGTATGCAAGTTAAGAACAATCTCGTTAGTCTTGTAGCCACCAGCATAGTTTTTATACATACATGTACACATAAAATTATGATAATTTTGTTTTGGGGAAGCAGCAAAATGACCCATCAGGGTACGAAACTTTCACAATGCGAAAGTGAAAGTGAACAAATCTAGGGTGTTTCCCTCCATGTCAAAACATGATTAAAGAGGCAAGGTGAAGAAAACCTTCTCTCCCCAGTTGTAGCCTTTGAACAACAGGTGACAAGACCATCTTCCGAAATTAACATGAAAAAATGGACCAGTTTTCTCATTTACATGTACATGTATGGTCGAAAAACTATCCAAAAAATGGGCTTCCGCGAGTCCCTGTTTCCGTGATTCCAGAAACACTCATGTACAGTATGTATTAAAGAGCACCTCTAAATAAAACGTGTTTTATCTGATTTTATCTGTTCAACTTCATGTAGATATGGAAGCATCTAAATCAGATGCATTGTCATTTGTCTTGAGAGCTCAACTACTGTATATAACAAGCCAAGAAGGGCTTTTTTTTCTGTTCGTGCCGAAATGCGAATTCTGAATGGAGATTGCATCATCCAGAGAAAACAGAGGAAATGAGGGGAACCCTGGCTCTGCATTCGTAGTGGATAAAGCCATGTGCATGCCAAACAATGCATGCAGCCAAAGTTTGGCATGCACAAGAGTTTACCCACTATAAACTTGTTTGACATAAAGGTTTCTCCACTACGAACACAGGGCAAGGGTTCCCCTCATTTGATCTCTGTTTTCTCCGAATAGCGCAATCTACTTAGAATTTCCTTCTTGGTATGAACAGTACAAAAGCCCTTTTAAGTAAGGGTCGAATGTTTAAAAGTTAACCGTTTAAACAAAAAAAATATCCGTTCAGAGATTTTCCTAAATGTTTAAATGGGACTAATTGTTGGAGGTTTAACAAAGTTTAATTGATGCAATCTGGGTTAATTTTATTTTTCAACGATGCTGCAAATTGAAAGTGTCTTTACATTTTGAAACACTTCAGCACCAGATCAAATCAAAGGAACTGATGATAACTCAAAATAAGCTAATTTGAAACTCTGCTGGCATGTATCTCAAATACATTCTTCATTACTGTGAAAAGAATAACTGATTCTTTGTAGTAGAGATACACTGTACATTGACCACACTGGATAGAGGAATCTTTATGCGTGCTGCAGCTACCGGTATTGCCTTGGTGCTGTCACCCACTCAACTTCAGCACAGCCCCGCTGCTCACATAGTCACTGAAGTGTTACGGTTCGGGATTTAACCCCCAAAATAAACCAAAGCTGCAAGTCCACTTTTATGAGTCCATGATGTGTGTCCTCCTTATTCAGTACCTTGACAATCACCTCCCACCAGGAGTTGACCCCTGTACATGTAGGTCATATGTACCAGAGCTAGTCTTTGCTCAAGGCACTACATATACATGCAGCCTTCGCTCCAGATACTACATCTCCTCCCTTTCTTAAATCCTTAATTCTGACTAAATCAAAAAAAGTTTCAAAACACATTTTAAACGGTTACTATGGAAATCTATATTTCAGTAATCTGCTGTCACTATAACATGTCAGACATATAGATGGACTCTTTTTTTTCCAGCAACTCAACAAGCAACAAGATTCAAAATACAACACTTAAAATTGATGTCCTTATGACGTTGGTAGATGAAAACCTAAAAATATGGTTTCCTTACAGCTTTCCCATACGACCACCAAAATCAGTTTTTGTATTCAGTGATAAACAGTGTACATTTATGCAGTTAGAAAATGACCCACTTCTACCGAAACAGAGCATATTAATATCGAACAAACTATAAACCCACACTGCCTGATTATTCATAATCTGTAGTCAAATCAAAACATTAATTTCAAACTGTTGTGGGGCTTTGTGTCTTACATGTACATTAAGCACCACTTGTACTCCATTCTAGACAGTCACTGTACAATAATACAAACCTTCTTTTCTAAGGTAACACAAGCAAGAAATGTAGAGTAAGTGTTTCCATGAAAATAAGTATGAAAGAATTGTTTACTGTCATGTAAACAAATGTAAAGGTTAAAACTATTTTGTCTTAAACCAGGGAAGACTCACATGTGTATGTATGTATTTAGCAAACCTTTAAAATTTCCCTGGGATACCAAAATCTAACAGAACATTACAAAATCATCAAACCGCTTAGGTAATTTTCTTTCCCTAGCTGGTCTACTCTCAACCTGTGTATGCATGTTTTCTGTCTTCTCTGTTAGCTGTTGCCATTCTTACTTTCTGTGCCTGGTGTACTACTGTAAGTGGTCTGTGGTATTTTGAACATGTGTGCTATTTCTTTGGTACTGAGAACCAGTTGGAGATTCAATGACAATGTTGTTCCCCTTTTTCTCCACAACTTTGTGTGGCTCAGGGGAGAAGGGAGTACTTAGTTTGTCTTGTTTGGGTTGTCTGACTAGGACTTCATCTCCTTCTCCTAGGTCTCTTTCTTTTGCTCCTCTCTTTTTGTCAATGTACATGTATCTCTTATTCCTCTCTTTTCTCAAAGCATGTATCTCTTCATCTTGCCTAGTTCAGGGAGTCTGGTTTGGACTTTACGCTTAAACATCATCTCTGCTGGGGTTACACCAGCCATGTTATATTGTCTTGCCCTGAAGGCAAATAAGTACTTCCGTACTTCATTTTCCCAGTCTTTCTTCTCTGCATATGTGATGCGAATTTTTTTTCATCAGAGATCTGTTTTGCTGTTCAACTTCCCCATTTGCGGCACGGTGTAAGGGGGTGACTCTTCTGTGCTTGATCCCATTTTCTGAGAGGTACAATGTATGCTTCTAACTTATCGGAAGTAAACTGGGGTCCATTATCGGACGTTAAGGTTAGCGGTAAACTGTGCTGAACAAACACATTTTCCAGTGACTCAATGATCCTATCACTTGTAGTAACCTTCATGAAATCAACCTCATAATATCAACTGTAATAGATAACTATCACTAGCACATAATGGTCCAAGCAGATCAATATACATGTAGATGTCCCGCCATGGCCCATTGGCACTGGAGTTGAACTTATCAGTTCAGGAGTAGGCATTGCTCCTGTGATCTGGCAGGCGTGACACTATGAATTTCCGCTTGGTTAAAATGCAGTTTTTTTGGTTAAAACTGGTGAACATGTATGTCGTCTGATCTCTCAATTTAATCGTGTTCATTTTCGGTTAAACTTGGGGTAGCAAAAAACAGGGTTAAAAATGGGGTTCTTTTTGGAAACTGGCAAGGAGCTCTGCTCATTAACTCTGGTCAGTTTTGTGGTTTTTCAGGTCGGACAGCAAGGCCAGCTATTCGGTTAAAACAGGGATCTTTCGGGGAATCACACTCTGCGGTCAGTTTTGTGGAGTATAATCCCCAAGGCCAGATGAGTTCCTTTGTGCGTGGCGATCGTACCGCATTAATAGGCTGCCCCACCCTAATCCCTAATGGTTTACTAATTAATCGCCACTGATTGATACAAGTGAGTTCTTTGCACCTGGACTCAACACTTTGTTGGCCTATCCTATACCTTAATGTATCAGTTTTCAGGCGTCATGCAGCCATATGTATTTCAGGATAGAGACAGTTTATTTAACGCATGGCAAATCCCTGCCGAACAATCGAGCCCTTCACGAACCGGCAGATGAAATGTAACATGCACGCTTATGTATAAATGCACCTGATCTTCCGCGTATTATAAGTATTTTTGCTACAAGCTCTTACGTCAGCCAAGGCACCGCTAAGCGCAGAACCGAACCTAAAAATCATCTAACATGGCACTTTCGAACTGATCCGACCCACACTATTATTAGGCTTGGATGTTCAGCTTTGATATGACATGGCATGGATAGCAAACGAAATGCATGTAATTGCAAGAAACCTTGAGAAAAACGAAACAGACAACGGAAACAGGATAACAAGTTATACCTGCGCTAGCTCAGGACTGCAAGGTGTACTTGCTCACATGCAAGAACATGTACATGTATTACCGGTACGTACATGAACATGTACATGTACTGTAAACTTAGATGATGATAACACATAATGGTGAGAATTTAAAATCAACTACTCCAGACACGGGTATCGTTTTTATTCAATCAGTTCATTGCTTTATATGTGTAAAAAAACAATGAATGTATCGTGTAAAGTTACAATGTACATGTACATGTAGGTATGACATTTCTGCCACCTTAACAATACTAAATTCTCGCTGCTTTTGTGCTTATGTACATTGTATATTCAGAAAAACATTATGCATGCAAATTTCCAAGATACATGTATATGAATGTTCCATACTTGGCCAATGAAGTTAGAAATGGACGCTCAAATGCTTATCGCAGTCTGACTCGCGCTCAATCGAAGACAACTCAAGGGAAAAATATATTTTTGGCCATTCGCGTACAGGTACGGCCGCAATTTGCATGTAACGTCTGTTTCATTGTTGCTATTGGCTGAGACGATAATGAAAAGGATGTCCTAAGCTTGGGGATGAGGGATGGAGAGTTTTCTAACTGAGGATCCGGCGTAGACTGTAGATTAAAAGTGCAGTGTAAGGTTTAATTTGAAGAAGGTGATAAAGAGTAATTCCTCGACCAAAAATACTGACGGCTGTCCAAAACAAGCCAGCCCAGGTGATCGCCACCCGCCGCAATATCGTTTCATGTCTGCATCTGCCCCTGTGCATCTCTACCGACCCAGCCTGTGCACGTGCAAAAAGTTTGCCTTCGATATCACGTCATGCAGCAGTCAACTGTGTACACGCATGACATGACCTGCCCAGCGATTCAGCGCATTGGCGGGTGGGGAGCTGCAGCCATTCCATGCAGGCGGCCCATCAGCCATGACCCTGTCCGCTGGAGAAAATTATGGAACGAGGAAGTTCGTCCTTAAAACTGGAATGAATTATTCCAGATTCTCCTGCTTATTTGGTATGGTTTGGATTGCCAGATTCTTGACAATTTGTTGGGGCTTATAGGCCGGCAGTATGAAACTGCCTTTGGGAGTTTTCATTGGTAAAAGCTTCTGCGCTCTTGACGAATGGTTAACATTGGACTAAGCGCTGCCATCTTGAAGTTTAGCGCTAGTGCGATTGATTTTGTGCACGCAGTCACTTCCGATCAATTGTCACTAAGGACTAATGAATGGTAACTACAGGTATACGTGTACCAATAAAGCTTCAGTTGTTTATTATAACTAAACTACTCCAGACACATGTATCATTTTTATTCAAACAATTCATTGCTTTATTTGTCAAAAAACAGTGAATTTATTGTGTAAACGGGTGCGGAAATACCTCCACATGCCAATACATTGAAGCCAATTCCAACTTGTGGAACGTTAAAGGAAGATGATTGACGTTTCCCCCCAAACCGCACCTTTATGAGATTACCAAACGGGACCCTGCGGTTTGTAGCACACCATCTGTCCACCGTTAAAACGTGTTTAAAGTGGGGGACTATTTGTTTGGATTGTCGATGGACCAGGAGAGGATTAAGGCTTGAATAACAAAGGGTGGTGGGTATGGTTGAAACACGGTTAAAATGGGGTGACTATTTTGGCTTGATCTACAGTACATTTACATGTATGTGGTTAAAACGGGGGTTAAAATCAGAGTGGGAATACATTTTAACCGAGAAACGACATTTAACCGTATTTTAACTGATCCAAATTTCATAGTGTGACATCTCCGCACATACATGTACATGTAGTTCTCAACATCTTTTTCCATGTGCGCCCACCAAACCTTGGTCTGCAGCCTCTGTTTGGTTCCCACCACTCCAAGATGTCCGTGCTGAGCTAACCGGACACACTGGAGTCTCAGGCTCCTTGAAATTACAATTCTTGTTCCTCACAAGATGAGAAAGCCGATACATGGAAGTTCATTCCTTATAGGGAGGAAGTCTTTGACATCTGGTCGCCATGAGTCCTCCATGAGCCATTTCCGAACTGCACTTAATTCATTATCCGCTCTTGAAGCTTCTTCTACTTCTCTGGTTGTCAGGGCATTGGGCGTTGCTTTGACTGCTACCCAGCGAACATTGTGTTCTGTTTCATACTGCAGCATTCCTTGTTCTCCATTCTGAGTCGTCATGTTGAGCCTTGACAGAACATCTGCAATATTGTGTCTTCCAGGTACATGTAAGTATTAACTTTGAAGGAGTACGACATAAACTTCATCACCCATCTTTCTACTCGAGCATTAGGGCGGGATCTTGGCCCATATAAGACTTTGAGGGGCTTATGATCTGTCACCAACACAAAATCTACTCCATACAGGTAAATGTGGAACTTGGTAAAGGCCCATACAACTGCTAGAGCCTCCTTCTCAGTTGTTAAATATCTCTTTTTAACATCAGTCAATGTTTTACCGGCATAGGATATGATTCTGATTTGGACATCTTATTCATAAGTTGAGTATTGTGTGCGTCGAGGCAAAAGTATCCCAGAGTATTTTTGTGTGTCAAGGCTTCCTTCAATTTGTTGAAGCTGTCCTGCTCTGCTCATTTCACATTCCTCCTTAGCAACCTCTGCAATGGCTTCTGCTACAGTAGCAAGGTTGGGGATGTAATGGGCTGAGAAATTCACCAGCCCGAGAAAACTACTGTCTTCAGCAGCATTGGTTGGTCTCCTGGCATTGCGCAGTGCCTCTTTACGGTCCTCTGTCGGATGTTTGCCATTTCTGGACAGGGTGTGATAAATGTGATCTTGTGAACACCAAAATCGCACTTATCTTTGTTCAAGGTCAGGTTTCTATCCCTCAATTTTCTCATGACACAGTCAAGCTTCTTGTCTTGCTTTTCCTGTGTCGTACCATAAACTACTACATGTATGTCATCTGATATGTTGGCTACACTTCACCCATACCAATCACTTGGCTAATGACATTTTGATACACTTCTGGGTTGCATTAATCCCGAACATATTAGCCGCTTGTATCTGTACAATCCCTTAAGGCTTACAAATGTTGTGATGTTCCTACATGTACATGTAGATTGTTCATCTACATGTAGCTCAATTTGTTGGAAACCGTATTTCAAGTCAAGTTTATTAAACGCAACGCTACCATTCATCTTATACAACACTTCGTCTACAGTTGGGATTGGGTGTCTTTCCCACTTAATGGCTTGATTACATGTAGCTTGCCTCATATCTACACAAAGATGAATGTCACCCTTGGCTTACAATAACTAGGCTCACCCAGTAGCTACAGGCTCATTAACATGCTCAATAATGTCAACAGCTTCTAACTCATCTAACTTATCATTCCCTTTGCCTGCAGACTATATGGAATTCTGTACATGTTCTGAGCTACCGGGGTGACATCAGGGTCTACAGTTGAGGCCAGAGTAAAGGTTCACGCGATGACACGATATATTGATCACACACACTTTAGGCGCAATACACGTTCCTGATATATCATGCAGGGTGTCCTCAATACACGCACTAAGAAAGGGTTGGCCCGACAATGGAAACGTGTATTGGGTAAACTGCACAGGCTATGCCTTAAGTGGTGTCACTGACCTGTGAACGTGGAGCAGGGAAATGCTGCACGCTCGCACACAGGCACTGCATTCCGTTCACCATATGCATGTTGGCATGTCTTTGAAAACGTGGCATATGTGTTAAACCCCTTTTAAATTGAAGAGCCCAATGTTTAAAAATCCGATCACAATGCACAACGAACTATACTGAGTTGTCCAACGTGCAATAATGACCGTAAAATAATGCTCATGATATTGATCGGTGCACCCTTGGTGTAGATATTAATGTCACCAACAAGCAGTCTGTTCACGAAGAGTGCTGGCTTGATTTGATTCGGCACAACTGATTCAGGAAATCTCATGAAATGGGACAATGATCCACCTTTAGTGAAAAAGATGTCTCTTGCCGCTCCGAAATGGAGATTTCCATCTGCTATCCTAAGTTTCCAAAGTACAAAAAAGTTTATTTCGCTATGTTGGAATAAGTTTGTCGACATTTATATTGGAAATTACATGTATGCAGTACCGTCTTTAAATCTGGATACAGCGTAGACCCGTAAATAGGGCCTAACAAATACTCCTCTGTCTTACCAGTATACGACGGAGGAGTATTCGTTGGGCCCTGTCCAGACGCAACGTAAAAACAATAAGTACCATGAAGAAACTGAAGAAAGATTTCATAGTTTTGGATTGCAAAACCGATTCAGTCTGACTGCAGACGGACAATCCACAACTTAATTGCCCACATTGTGTGACGGAGATCGTTTGGTTTTCTTCAAAATAAGAGCTTTTAATTTGATATACACGGAAACAGGATTGTCAAAAATGTAGCTGCCATTTTCTCAATCTGTTTATAATTATCTGGATCAGCAAGTTCGGACAAAAAAATCAAGCTAGATAGTGAGAAATCGTATGTATCAGTCAGAACCACCCGACAAAATCAGATTTTCTGGCAATGCATTTAATTTTGGTCGTGTAACAAAATTTTCTTGACTCTGAAACAAAACTCAATTGCGCGTATGTTTTGAAAATTTCACAAATATGATGTACGATGGCTTAACTGAACACGGACCTTCATCTCAACCCGTCTCTCAAGAACAAGCAACGTGAAACAGGCACGGACAGACTACGACCGTACCACCGATTGACCAACCACGTACCCGCATAGCACTGACGTCACATAAAATTGATTATGCATGTGTAGTTGGGTAGGTGATCTGTATTGTGAACATTGACAAGGCCAAAAGTCTTTAGGATAAATTAAAGTGCCATTTTTAATTAATAGCCATTTGATTCAATCAGTCATTTTGTCGCATGGAGAGCCAGCTTTGCCTTAATTACGAGTTTCATACAGTTCCCTCTGAATAAAAGCTAATCCACGTCGCGTCTGGGCTTTTCACTGTTACTACATGTATATTCGCTTCCTGAAATAAAAAAATGAAAAAGGAATAAATTATTATAAGAAAAATCCTGCTTGTCAAAAATCAGCTTCTGATGGCCAAATACACGTCCCTTCAACTTTAGTGTTGTAAATTTGTTTTTAAGAGCCCGAGGACAGTGGCCAGGAAAAAGCCTCAGTCCAAATTTACCGGAGCACCCTCACCAAAAGCTAATACATCACATTTCCGACTGAAAAATGCTGGATTTTCACTGTATGTTGCAACGGGCGTAGTCTAGACCTAGCATAAAAATGGAAGAAGAGGATTTTCCATAATGGAGTCTTCTCATAATCACCTATCTGAAAGAATTTCCACAGAATATAGTCTGCAAATAAACGCATGATGCCGTTATTATTGGTACCTGGTACCGAGACTAAAGATAGTGTGTATACTAGATGGCTAATCATACGCAGTGAGACCAACTGGCATTCAACTTGTTTAAGTCCTTGCGTTTTGTTTTGTCAATTATCTGAAATAAAACATTCACGACTTATTTATTTCAGAAGAAAACGTAGATATAATAATTAATTAAATTTTAGTCTTAATTGTGACATCTACACAACTGCATATTTACAAATTTATATGTACATGGTCCTCAAATCATAAATGTGGGAAATCAGGTTAACTAGAGCAAGTTTTATCGGTTGCAAATCATCATGGCGGCATGTGGTAAACAATTTTTTGCTGTGCGGCGGTGATGCCTCAGATGTAGTTTATTTGCAATACTTTATTGGGCATACTCGGGCTGATTTTAGGACATAGTAGCTACATCAAGCTGTATTCTTTCTACAAAGCCTTTGCAAGGTGACATGTGGCTCTGGAATACAACTTTAATGAGTGATCATCCGCGTGACGCCCAGGTGAATTGTCAACTTTGGTGCGTGCGCTGCCATAAATGTAAATGTATTTTCAGTCATGGTCACGGTGTGAAAAATACTGCTTTTAATTTGATAACAGATTTGGACTATTTTCAGCATGATTTTTCAGTAACAAACTTTTTTATCACTTCCATGCATTTTAATTCAGAATATTTTGAACTTTCGCCTAGGCCTAAGTGTAAAATAAAGAAACTTGGGCAATAGTTCTGATGGTAAGTTGATGAATTTTGTGTGTGTGTGCATGTATCGAGCTCATTTTTTTAAATCAGTTTAATTAGCATGTGCATTATTCTTTACAAATCCTTTCATTTTTTTCCATTTAGGTGACAAATTGGCTAATGAGGAAAACCAGCCTTGATGATTGCTGAGGAGCAGGGCAGTTCATAGACAAAAACAATACAGGATCAAAGTCAAGAAACACTTAAAATGGACTTTTCTGTAATTTCTGATTTTTTTCCGTTATGGAAAAGAGAACAACAGTGTTGTGTGGCATTACTTTTACTTGAGTAAGGTTATTGACACAAGTTTAATGATAGATGAAATGTAGTGGGATTGATGTCTAATAAAGAAAAAAATCGGGGATCGCGGGAAAGGGGCGGATGTGGGCGGTGATGCTAAGAATTTATTTTGATAGCTAGAAACACTATTTTCAGACCATGTTGCACTTACGTTTAGTCATGTGAATGTATTCAGTGAGTTTCAGCCTACGTGTATTTCCTTTTCTTTCAGAAAGGGGTTCATTGTTATACGGCCATCAGATTTTTTTTATCTTATTATAAATTTCTTTGGCTAGTTTGTGTCATTGACTTGGTTGTACTTTTTACAAAAGTACTTATTCGACAAAGTTTTATAAAGCATTGAAGGTATGTTCAAGATTTTGTAGTGACAAAAGCTTTTGAAAATAGTTGTAGCTCTTAAATTATTCTTTAAAACCGAACAAGCACTTTTGCCAAATAAAAGCCAAAGCTGGGGTAGCATCTTCATCCAGTTCTCCAGTATTTATATTGAACATCGATGTCACAGGAAGAGTTTGAGGGTTTGTAATCCTAAATGAAAAAAAAGTAAGTCAGAGATAGGACAGCATATATATTATTGCCACATCTTTTAGAACCGCATCTTAGAAAGGTACAGTTAACCTTTAGCCTAAATTACTGATTTCAAGCATACAAAAATCGGTTGAGCACTAACAGTTCTTTCTTAAAAATGCTGCAGCTTGTATTTACCACAGTAAATGCTAAGCTTAACTCTAAACTTCCAGGGTGATTCCCGAAAGAACACTTGTCCATTCTTGCAAATTCCAGCGGTTGACCGTGTCAAGTGGAATAAACAAGAAGGAGAACCCCAAATGTGATAGACTCTTGATCATCAGGTGAAACTTTGTGCTTGTTTCAACGAGACAGGTTTTGAGTTAATAGAACTATTAAGGCCAAAATGTTATTTGGGATATTTGTCGCCCTTGATAAATACAGGTACATGAATTCTGATATCTTTTCATCACTAGAAATTTCAAAAGTGAATCAATGAATGTGTGAACCTGGTGTCTGTTGTTAATTCTTTCAATACCCAGAACATGGAAGTTCCTCAAGTCATTTACACCGTACTAGCAGGGGCTCAATACCACAAACTAAACCATGTTATGCACTTGTACTACTCTATCTTTTGAGCATTTGCGGTTCTGAAAAGAGCCGGATGGTACTTGGTGTTTCAGCCAGTATGTTCTGTCCATCCTTGGAAGACTGCAGAGGTTCCAACGGTAAAGCTGTTTATACATATATTTTTATTTTTAAAACTGTTGATACATATCTGGTGGTGTTGAGATGTGGAGAGGATGCTAACTCAGGTTCCAACCGAGGGCCTTCAAGAAGAACATGGGATGCTAGCAGATCTTCAGTGAGGTGTGTCGGTCTGGAGGGGAGTGTGAGGGAAGGTTGCCAAGGGGTATAGGAGACTCATAGGCTAGGAACATGTCCTAGAGTGTAGGAGACCCATTGGATTGGGATGTGAAGATGGGATGCCAGATGTTACTGATATTGAAACCAATATCTTGCAGTACTTTGTCGTGTTTGAAGATTTGGTGGCTTAATTCTCTGATGCAGCGATGGTACCAATGTTCAGTGCTGGTGATGAGTTTAGCTTGGCTCCTTTCGATCTGGTGGTCTTGGATGTGAGAGTGCTTTGTGATGGCAGACTTGTCGACTTCTCCTTTCTTGCCATGGGCTCTGTGTTCATTGAGTCTGGTAAGGAGGTCCCTGTCTGTCTTGCCAACGTACACTTTACTGCATTGGCAGAGTACATGTATCTTGTACAATCCGTGCTTGTGCTGTGGATTAGGCAGGTCCTTGCGGGAGGTCAGCAGGCTACGTGTCTTCGTGGGTGCTTTATTGTACACTCAAATACCATGCTTGTGGAGGATGTGCTGGATGTGATAGGAAGTAGTGCATAAGTAGGGAAGGTTGATAGAACTATTGGCTCTAACTACAGTGTAGTTGGCTTTGGGTGTACATGTAGGGGATCCTTCAGCCAAGGGTGGATCTTGGGTCTTGTGTCTTAACTTGGCTTGGCTTGTGTCTATTCCAGTGCAGCACTGCTGTCATGTGATGGTATTCTTGAGTGAAATGTTCCCTGTGCAGACATATGCCTGCGAACAAGGACCTGGTTGACTGAAGACTTGATCTTAAGAGTGATGGAAGGAAGTGCTGTGGAGGTACATGTATCAGTCTGTCTGGGTGGGTTTTCTCTAGACTCTGTGCTGAGTCTGTGGATAAAACTGCCATCCTGCTTTCTTGAAACCTTGATGTCAAGAAATGAGATGTCATCTATTTTCTTGTTCCATGGTGAACTGGTTGCTGCTGTGAAGCCTGTTGAGGTGTTCCCGGAAAAGTTGGAGGTTTTCATGCCCATGCTGCCAGATGACAAAGTATTGTCAACATAACAGATCCAAATCTTGGGTCTGTGATCTGCTATGACAGTGGCAGTCTGTTTGACTTCTTCCATGAATAAGAGATCCCATGGAGGTTATGGCTGTTTGTTCATAGAATTTATCCTGCCATCTGAAGCTTGATGGGTTGATACAGGTAAGGAGCAGTTCAGAGCCTGTTGCCGGAACATTGCAAGGATTGGAGCTTGTGCTGCAGCTTCCTCTCCCTGGATAATATGGGGTCTTTCCAAAGTGTACGGTTGCAGCCTGATTTGAGAATGTCTGCTACCTTGCGGTCATACTTGGATTTGCCCATGACCACTGTGGCATTGCCCTTGTGTGGTTGGAGGATATGGACGGACTTGTCTTGGCATAGTGATGTGATGGCTGACCAGTCTTGTCTTAAAAGGTTGGGCTTGGCTTGGTTGTGTTTCTGGAGGGCTTGGTTGATTTGTAGGCGGATCTTGTTGGCTTAGGATGTGTTGAGATGGTGGAGAGCTGGCTCAGTGCACTGGATGACCTCTTTGACTGTTGAATGCTTAGGGACTAGGGCCAATTTCATACCCAGTGACAGAACTTTTGTTTCATCAGCAGAAAGGGTAAATTGACTCAGGTTAACTACATGTACAGTACATTGCGATTGAAAGTTAACACCAAAATGGGAAAATTTTTTCACATTTTTTTCTCTTCCCAGGGAATTCCTTTTCATTTCACAAATTGTGAAAAAGTATGCCAAAAGTGGGAAAATATTTTCACACCTTTTCACACTAGTGGGAAATGATTTTCACAGATTTTCCCATAAGTGGAAAAAGATTTTCACAGATTTTCCCACAAGTGAGAAAAGATTTTCGCCCTTTTTCTCACAAGTGGGAAAAGATTTTCACAGATTTTCTCTGTGGGGAAATAATTTTGCAAGCTTTCTTCATTTAGTTGTATTTGTACATGTACATGTAGACATCAGAAAGTTTTGTTTTCTGAGGTTTCAAACATGCGCATCTCTGAATATGGAAAGTGGAGGAAAATCAGTCTGAGAGAAACGTTCTTCAATTCTCAGGAATATTCAGATTACTTGAGGTAGACAGCATTAATATTTCAACGCAGTATGTTTGTCAGTTTTGAGCAAAATACAATGCAACAGGAGAAATCAAAGCTGGCTATGGTGGAGGTTGGAGACAAGCACTGAACACCGAACAGCTGAATTACAGTAGATTGCCATTATAGCGCTCTCTAACGTGTCTTATAAGATATAAGCGTTTAAAAATTAATTTAACCCACTTGGATGGATGCTCAACATGTGCACTGCATATGTGCACATGAACATGTATCCACATGTTGTCATGTGTGTAAATTACGTTTACATGTATCGGCAAATGTATGTACCATGATTTGGGAATAAATGCTTTGTATCCGGTTATCTCGACATTTTCGTGACGCCGATCAAAAAAAAATCACCAGATCTCTTTAAAAACCGCCACGGGACCTCGTGTATGCTGCATCACGCACCGCATAACCAAGCACACACTGCATCTACACCTACCGCGACATCCTGACTGCCACTTCATGCCCATTCATGGAAAGTCCAATCGCTGACTTTTTCCAATAACCATGTGACCACAGAATGTAACATGTCTTCAGAAACCCAAGTGAAAACTGACCCGATATGTCACACCAAACACAATCGGTGAAAAGACGAGATTTGCTACATGAAAATACACGTACAATTTAAGCAGTTTTTTTATCCGTCGATTGTAAGAAACCTTTCAATAACAAAATACTGCATGTAGTATTTCATTGTTAATTTTTTGTGTGCCAAACTACACCACAAAAATAAATAAAAAGTGGGCAAATAACCCATGTCGCCACAGCCGAGCAAGTTAAGTTTATTGTAATACACACATTTTATGTGCTTCGTGACTTCGTAACTTGGGGACTCCCGTTTATAATCACCACTCAACATCCAGACAACTTTTTAAACATTTATTCTCCGACATTGATGAGTGTTTATCTATGGTAATCCAAGAAAACAGCTGCGCCACGTAAGCGCGGGTCGCCGTAGTGAGCACATCTCTGCGTTCGCGCTGCATGGACTGGACGGCGCGACCGAGAAAATCGCTACTATACTACAACAGCACACTCCACGTGGTAAGTTGGCCTGACCGGCCCCAAGCGCAGCGCAGCCTGCGTAATGGACTCTTCACTGCATAATAGTCATGTGCGTGTGGCAAGTGTTGAGCATTTTCGCTGCACAATGCTTCTCGTTTTTGCAAGTTTCTGCATGATTTTTGGAACCTATCGCAGCTACTTTCGCAAAATTTTCACCCTGTTTTCGCACACTGTTTTTTTCTCAATGTTTTTGCAAATGTGACACGCCGTGTTCACAAAAGATTCGCACCATTTTTGCACGATTTTCGCACTGTTTTTGCACATTGTTCAACCCTTTTGCATCCGATTCGCGGCGAATTTGCTGCGAATTCGCAGGGGGGAAAAGTTGTCAAAATGCGAATGCGAATGTTAATTCCTTTCGCTTTTTTTCCCATTCCTTTTCGCAGTGTTAACTTTCAAATGCAACATACTTTATGGTGTGCTTGGTGAAAGATTCCTGAGAGCGAGGGGCGAGGGTAAGATTTGGTGCAATGTTGACTGGAGGGGACAGAAAATTCCATCGGGCATTAAGATTTGGGACGTAGGAATATACATATACATGTAGGAGATCCTACAGGTACATGTACATGTATGTCTAGGCATGAGGGCTGTAGGCATGGGGATATACACATGTACATGTACAGTGTAGGTAATCCCATTGCCTGGGTCGATACTCTGCTAGAAGCGGTCCCAGTAACACGCTTGGAGATCTTGAGGAATTTTGTGACTCGGCGGCAGCATGGTCAGTGGAAGTTGGGTGAGCTGTTGGATTGTGTTGTAATCAGCTGCCGAGGTGCATGATTGGAGCTGCTCCTACCAAGTACATGTACATATAGGTAATGCAAATTCACTGGCCTAATTATGAAAGGGTGAATCTAGTGGTACCAGTACTTACATACATGTAGGAGAAGAGCAAGGCTTGCTTTATGAAGGCTGGAATGGGATTCGTGGTTTTGCATGGGTCATGGAGATGGCGGCCTGGAGGAATGAGATTGGAATCTCTGCAGTGTTTCATAAAGGTCAGGTTGTTGACTTGGAGCATTTGATGAAATAGTGCTCCCAAAACTTCACCTTGGCGGTGGTGAGCTTCTTGTAGAGCTATTTCAGATGAGTGTTTCAGCTTTTTATGGTGAAGGCAGCATGCTACATGTAGTTATAGAGGTTTGTGGTAGCACCATGGTGACCTCTGCAGTCTTCTGACAATGGACAGAACATACTTTTCGAAACGTTGAGTACCTCGTTGCATGGTGCTACTGTCAACTTGTAACTAACTTGCTACATGTACTGTACCGGTGCTTTCACCATGAAAAAGCAAAGCTCATCTAAAGAAAGCCAGTGTGAGCTTTTCATATTTTGTTCGTATGTATATATTTGTGTACTGATTTTTCCCCATCAAACTTTTGAAATTCATGAAATTCCAATCTGTGCACACAAGCAGTTTCAAATCTTTTCAGTAGTTTTAAATCATGTCAAATTTTCCTCCCACAAAGTAAATTGCTTGGCAATGGAATTTCAAGGGGGTGAGGGAAGTGCTTGACTTTACATAACCTCCTGTAGGTTTATTTGTGAAACAGACAATTTTATTTGATGAAAAAAATGTTTACTTTTATGCATTAATCAAACATTCAATAGTGTGTTTTGTTTTTAGTTGTCCGTTGAGAAGTTCGATAATGCACATTTTGACTTGTCACCATCAGAAAGTGTGGTGAGGGGTTGACAAATGGCACATCCTCCTCTGGTCAAGGAGAGGGAATACATACATGTACATGTACATGACTATCCCATTGAATTTATAGAGAAAAGCAGATACATGTAACTCCTCCAAATACAACTTTTTGGTTTTTAGAGTCTGTCACAGTTTTGGTACAGTGATGCTACTGCTGAAGTATTGGCCAAGGAAGCCCTCCAAGCTGCTGGTTTAACTGGAAGGTAACATTCATGCAATATTTCTGTGAATGGAATTGCAGACTTACTATAATAGACTTGAGATAGATTCACCCTACTATTTCATACATTTACTGGACATACTTGTATATGTAGTAGGTGGGACATTGCACACCCCACTTGCTGGTTTTGTGCATGCAGTCAAGTGAAAATTGTGAAAGGGTACTGTACAGGTAAGTGTGTCAAGTTTTTGGGTGCCCATGGCAAGGGGGTTGGCTCTTTAAGCCATGTTTACATTGGACTGTTTTAACGAATAATGCTTGTATCAAGAATAAGTAGATTTCCAACACTTTGATGAAACTTGATCATTTGGTGAAGATGTCTATAGAAATGGCCATCAACATGACCAACAACATTTATAGTACAAACTATCAAAAAGATACAATCAAAAGATGATACATACAAGTGCTATGCAGAGCAGTAATAAAGATCGGCCATGATGCTGTGCTTTTTTGGAGTTCTAGAAACTTCTGTGCACCTCATCAAATTAATTCAATTTGCCATACTCTTTCCACAAAGGTCCACCAGCATCATGCAAAAATGCTACAACGCAATGAAAAGGTTTCATGTTAAAGCTGTTGAAGCACAGATACCCTTGACTCCCACAATCCCTCGACCCCCTAGATCTGTAGATTGATAATTTCACTTGTGGCCATGTAATACTTGCTGCTGATAATGAATGGGATCACGTATGAAAACGGGACTCTTCCCACTCGCACATTAATTTCTATGGGGAACATTTCATGTACCTTTGTTTTTTTTTCTAGGAGGGTTAGGGGCAGGTATTACATGTACATGGTTAACTACATGTACAAGCTCGATAGTCTCATGGAATCTTATTCAGTAAAGAAAGTAAAGTTTGAAGGTAAACCAACTAATCCCCCTCCCCTCAAATTGTCAAAGCTGCATTCATGTTAGTGTTGAGCCAAGACGACAGAACTCAATACTGAACTCGATTGAGCCTATGCTGCTCGCGCCAATTTCTAATGCGCCCTCTCGTGACTTCATTTCACCAATCAACGGCTCGTTCTACATGTACCATCTTGGGAATCTCCCACAAACCGTTTAACTTTTTCTTTACTTTCCTCCGGATTTCCGGAGGAACCAATCAGCACCCGGGGATTTCCAGTTGAATCTCTACATATATGGGATGAATATGGATCAATGGCCTGCATCACATGATCTATCATGCAATAAAATGTACATGTACAAGCACTACTATGTGATGCTAAACCTACTGTGCAATTTTGTTGTATTTTCTTCTCAAAAGGTCCTCCACCCCATTTATGAATATTGCCCCAACCTTCCTATGACAAATATGCATGTGCAACTGTAACTGGGATAGAAAATGGAAACACTATGGGGAACTGGGGATTAAAACATTATCCAAACAAAATTGTGCACAGGCCTATGGAGCTGATCATGTATTCAAATCCCCTGGCCATCTCAAAAACTATGGAAGGAACTGGAAATAAAGAAAGAGAGGAACAGGAAATACTGCACATGCGGCAAAAAGAACAAAGTCAAGTAAAATAGATACAAATGAAATATAAACTAGTAGTGTAAATGGGGAGTTTCCAGCCAAACCAATTTTGTCGTTTTTTTGTAGTATTTTTTCCCGGCACTTTGTTCAATTTTAATTCTGTAAATTTAACAAAATTTCACAACATTTCACTAATTTTAAATATACACAAAACTTGCAATAAATTCCGCAAACCCGTAAACTCCACAGTACTCAAAACTCGCACAAAATTACACAATCCTCAAAACTCGTGCAAATTTCCGTAAACCCGCAAAACTCGCCCAAAATTCCGCAAAACTTGTGCAAAATTCTCCAATCCGCAAAAATTGGCCAAAATTTCACAATTGCAAAACTCGCCCAAAATTTGCCAAAACCACAACCTGTGCAACCTTGGCAAAATTCTGTAAACTGCAATCTGCAAGGCGCAAAACCTTCCCAAAATCTGCAACCGCCCAAAACCTGCAATCGCGCACGGCGCGCCCCAACCTAGAAAAATGATGAAAAATTCTTCAATGCCACCCCACTCCAAATGGACCTGACCTTTGCCACACAATTCAAATACACAAAATAAGTCACGACCCACGCCGATAAAAATGAAGAAAATTTTGAATTACATATAAAAAGAATTTATAACATAAATAATGGAGCAAATCACAGCTCGCAACCGAATAGGTTAGTGTACAAGCACAGTCACTACGGTTGTAATTTGGGGAGAAAAAAAGATTTAGAAGAATATGTCATTGCTCATGATATTACATTACTGAGACTGCTGTTACAATGCAACTGCAATGAATTATTAGAAGCGTTAGAAGATGTATAAATCAATTTAACTATTTACGTAAGAAAACGGTTGCCGATTTACAAAGATTGGTGGATAACTTTAAGCCAGAATTCGACGGGAAATCGAGGTCAAACTAAAAAGAGATTTTTCTTACCGCAATTAAAGATTTTATTTATCCAAAATTATTTCAAAAATTAAATGTGAAACACATTTAAAAATTTAAAAACCATTTATTCTCCAACTCTATGTGCACAAACCACACATTGACACCACGTTTTTGTTTTTGGCAAAGATTTCGAGC
>NW_019091392.1:241895-256367 GCF_001949145.1 Acanthaster planci | reverse complement strand
ATAGCGATAAAATAAATTAAGCAATTGCGAACAGATACCACGCATTTTTAACTTTTTTTATTCTGTCCAAAAAATACATTGAAAAATTGACATTGGACCGATTACAAGAAATAGATACTTGTCATTTGCAAACGTTGATTAAAGTCAGATTTAGAAAGGAACTTCCCAATCAGCAAGATTTTGAAATTGGGGAATTTATTTTTAACTTTGAGGTCAAAACCATTAACTTTTTGTACGAAGTTGTAAATGCATTGGAACATCAAAAACAAGAATTGATAGATAAAATCGAAAGGTTTGTTAACAGAAAGTCAGGTTGGATATTTGACAAAATTATCGTGTTTTATCTCAACGTGATTTGTTACAACCCACAAGGCTGCAGTTACATAGTTTTACCCGAGTATATTCAAAACAAGAATGCAGTCATTAATGTGCAAAATGAAGATGAAGAATGTACACGTAGGGTAATTTGCGCCGCCTTTGGATTATATTCTAAAAAAGGGAAACGTGTCATCGAGAAAAATCAAAATTATAATATCCACAGACGAAGAGTAACAACATATGACCCGAGTGAATCAGATTTCACCAGCATCAAGTTTCCAACTCCAAGGAACCAAATTCCCAAAATTGAATTGCAAAATTTTATTTATCAATTAATTTATACGGCTACGATCGAAAGAAAGGCACATTTCGAACTTTGTAAAATATTTCGATCAATAGGCACCTAGACCTGCTACTATTCGAAAACGGATATAAACAACATTATTGTTGGATTAAAAATATGTCGAGGCTCATTTCAAATGTAATTAATTAATTAATAATTAATAAACAATTAATTTATATTAATTAATAATAATTAATAATGCGGCAAAATCCCTTATTAATTCCCTGTTGCTGGATAAAGCGGAAATTAAGATGCAGTGGAATCTAGATTTTTATAAACAGCATAAAGCCAACAATGTTTGTTGGATATGCGAGAGATCAATTTGGCCTACTCAGGATAATCAATGTCACTGCTTAAAACCAAGCAACCCCGCAACAAACGTCGAAAAAGTAATTTACAAAGTAGAAAACAACCGCGGTTATACCGATTACAAATGTATGAATTGCGAAAAAACCCATAAATGTGTTTTGTAAAGTCCGAGATCATTGTCACATTACGGGCAAATATCGTGGCCCAGCGCATCACTCTTGCAATTTACAACTGCAAATTAAACCCGGCAAAACAGAAATTCCTGTGTTTTTGCACAACTTGGAAAATTATGATGCGCATTTAATTATGAAAGGTATATCTCAATCAATTAGCGAAAAAATACTGTGCATTCCGGAAAATTCAGAAAAGTATATTTCTTTTTCGGTGGGTCATTAAAATTTCTAGATTCATTTAATTTCTTGGGTACCTCATTAGATGCGCTTGTAAAAGCATGTCCTAAAGACGCATTTACATTACTTTTGAAACAGGTTTCCGAAAATGCCGAATTGCTTTTACAAAGGGGCATTTATCTGTACGAATATATGGATTCATTTGCCAAGTTTAAAGAAACACAACTTCCGCCGAGAGAAGCTTTTTATAGCTTGTTGAATTGCGAATGTATATCCCTAGAAGAACATCACCAATGTCAAAATTTAGGCGAGTATCACAACTTTTACAGACTCCATTTTATTGGCCTGCGTATTTGAAAATTTTCGCAAAGTGAGCTTCAAAAATTACGGGCTTGATCCCGCTAATTATTATACGGCACCGGGGCTAGCATTGCACGCGTTATTGAAACATTTGCAAGTCGAGCTCGAATTAATAACGGACGTGGATATACATCTATTTTTTGAGTGTGCTAAATGCGGCTGATCGGTTGCCTGTTTGACGGTGCCGCCTTCTTGTTCACCAGGGTAATACAAATACCGCACGAGAAACCTAGTTTCAGAACTCAACGTCAGTTTACAAAGCAACAGAATCGTCAGCTATCACGATGCGGACGTATTTCACAATTTTAAAACAATTACAAAAACAGTCATCACAGTCGAAGGTAAACCAAATCAATTATATTCGCAAGGACTAATCGAATTTCAACACTTTTCCGAAATAACAAGTTCTTTGGTGATTCTGATACAGAATCAGCCCGAGCGGTCGTAAAAGATCTGAATCTAACTGGCGTTGACATGGCCGATTATTTGAAAGACAAGTACGGCCTTTGGCTCGATTGCAGTAGTTCAGACGACAACTCGGCACACTGGTTGGGTAGGCCGCGTTGGGTAGGCCGCCTTGGTAGAGGTGGTGACATTTGGATTCAAATTTAGTGTGAAGCAGAAACTGCGGGGCAGTTAATAATGTATGTGGTTTTAATGATGAATGCGCACTTGATGGTCAAAGACTGTAATTTTAAAAGTTTGGTTTATTAAAAGTTTGGTTTATTATTAAAATGAATATGTATAAATCACCTCACTGTGCCTTAATTGTTGGCAAAAAGGGCTCGGGAAAAACAAAATGGATCTTGGATCGTTTAGAATGGGAATATAAATTCGCATTTGAAGCGATCGTAATAATTTGTCCGATGTCGTTTAAAAATAAAACGTATTTAGAAAGGTTGTGGGTATATACCGACGAGAATGTTCACTTGTGTGATTTAGATCGAGAAAAACTTGAATTTAACAAAGTGGTCGACTTGTAACAAAACATTTTTGACGGAGTAAATACTTTGTTTATCATAGATGATTGTGCGGTTGGTCAATATGTCAAGTATCGCAAAAAATCCAGAAAAGCAGCTCGTGCGCGTTAACTAAAATGGCCTTTAGAGGCAGACATTATCGTCATAGTTGTTGGTTGTTGACTCAAAAGTATAATTCGGTGCTCAAAGATTTCTCTGAAAACACCACCTGGATCACAATGTTTTCCACAAAAGACAGAAGTTCCTTTGATCAGTGTTTAGACGAAAACGACGTTGTACCAGATGAAGAACGAAATCAGTTAAAACGGCATTCGCAAGACGCAAAGTACAGTAAACTGGTGTTCTTGACGGAGCCGCCAGTTTGTTATAAATTACTTAATTAACAACTAATAACTAGTTATCTAGTTAATTAACATTGTTGTAATTAAATATCAGCAATGCTGCAATTCATTCAAGTAGTTTCCGAGTTAGTTATTGCAATTAACTTGACGTATTACACGTTTGAATACCTCCATGCTAAGCTAGCGTTCAACAGATTTAAAAATTGTATAATAAAATGGATGACATTAAAAGTAAACTTGCCGATTCAAAAAGCAAACCCAACGTAAAAGACAGACTCTGTTCAGTAGTAACCTCTGGCGAAAGCAAAAAAATATTTAGGCAAAGAATACAGCGTCAAAGATATCGAAGCTGTTGCACCGGCAGATGCAAGAAAAATTGTTTAGTCTTTAAGAAGTAAAATTTGGCAGAAACATTTTGAGCTTGTATGCACGACTTTTAGGCATTGCTACACCTAAGATTTAACATCGATTTAAAATCGGAAGAAAACCTAACGCAAGATTTAGATGACAATCCAATCACATCACAAACGATGGGCCATTTCTTGAGCGAGCTTTGTTACAAGTACGGGGTTTGTTTATTACCCTTGGTAGCAACCTTAATTACGACTAAACATTTGGTTATCAACAAAAATACGTCTTTTGTAAAAGAAGATGTCAACAGCAATAGAAGTAACACCACCACCACCAGCCAACAGTCCAGTGAAGGCGGTTAGTTAAACGTTAAAAATCCCAAACGAGTTGAGCAGGGCAAACGCCTGGTGGAACATAACAAGAAGATGAAACAGCAACTCGCTAAAATGAAACTAAGCGAATTAATCCGCGAAGAAAAGTTGGGAAAAAAAATTTATCAATCAATCGCCGAAAACAGAACCTTAATTTTGGGTGGCTTAATAGTTGAAGGAATCGCTTTAGCGTTGTTTTTTAAAAAGAAGCCCGCTGCTCAAACAAAACCAAAACCAGTTCAGACAATACCAAAACCGGCGCAAGAAGTTTTAAACATGGAATAAATTTAAAATTGGTATATAATAATAATGAGTAACCTAAAATCACTAGACGTAAATGGAATCGCCATGGAATTTCCATGGCATACGCCATGCTCGGGAAAAAACTATTGAAAATCAAACTGCCCGATTTGGATTGGTTGTCGGTAGAAGACGTAGCCAAATGACTGCAATTGGCCACGCAGGGCTGGCTCATGGCGCAAGGTATCCTACCCGCAAGTTTACCAACTGCTTAAAATAGGTTTGTTATAAATGGCAGAAGGTGGATTTGACCCAGAGGAAATTCCTCTTTTGGATCAAAATAAAGACCCGAATCAAGATGATTTAGAATGGGACGATACCTTTGACACAACGCAACAAGAAACGTCGTTTGTCGAAGGCCAAGCAATGGTAAAACCTAAACAAGATACATTGAAACTAGGAAAGTTAATATTTATAATTAATCCCAAAATAAACGAGTTCTATGAATATCACAAAAGTAAAGGCCGATCAGATATCCCCTATACCCAATTATGAAAATTTTGAATATGTTACTTACGATAAGGATACAGAAGATTCTCCATATTATTCAAATTACGAATACTACGGTTTATATTATAAAGGAAGTCGGGTATACCGGTTTTACCAACTAGCAAAAAAATCCACAAGGTATTGTAAGTCTAGATACAATTAGAAAAAATGCCAAAGAAGCTGGTTATAATGGAAGCATTTTTATTAGAGACAACCTAGGTTTTAGAGATTATGAGAAAAAGGTCACCAAAGCGCAATTATTGCTAAAACCCTTTAAACCCAAAATGTCGAGACAGAAGAACTCCCCCAAGTATCAGATTGCGTTAGTGACATTGTAGAAGAACTTGCCGAAAACCTAGAAGCAAAAAACCGAAGGGCTTAATTATAGAGAACTCGCCACTTTAGAACAATAAGAGGAGAACAGCTCGACTTGGTCTTTCTGCAGGTGGTTGTGGGACAGCTTTACTAAGTATTTCTTCAGGTAGTAGAACACTTTCTAGTCTTGTTACTTCGGGACTTCCTTCTACCTTGAGTTTTCCATTCAATTTTGGTAGATTTTGTAATGTTGAAATATTCTGGTTGAAAGCTTACTTTTCTGACTTTAATCTTTTTATCGCCTTGCAAATTATCGATGGCATTTTCTAATTTAAACGTCTGTGGATTTGCAGTCAAATAAAAAGTATGCGTTTTCTTTTTATTGTACCGTTTTAGATTTATCTACGGCATCTTTAAAGTGCTTGTTCGATACTTGAAACAGACATTTGATTTCATTTTCTGAGACTTGCATTACGTCTTGATAGCACACTGCGTTCAATGCCTTGAGTGGTCGCCCTCGAGAAATTTTACCTGCTAAAATTTGGTTTAATTTGCATTCTAAGAGTACCACTTGTTCTTTAGTTAATTGAATATTTAGTTGTTTAAATATTTTGTCGGTTTTTGATTTGGGATTTTTATAAACAAAACGCTGATTATATTTGCTGTGTACGTTTGTACTTCAAAATCTGAATAAGGAGTTAATATTTCAAAACAGTTGTGACAATAGATAAATCCGTCTTTTATTCTTTTATTGTCTTGTGGACATATGTCTTTTGCCGGCGGCGGTGGTGTAGGCGTTGATATACCGAGTAATTCACAAATCTCTTCTTTTATCCAAGTCATGTTTATTATAAATAATTATTTCATTTAAAGTTAGTTTTCATTTTCAACTGATGCAAAAACCTCACTATTCTTGAATAGTTATGCTTAAAGTTGAAACATTTCATTTCAAAATTAAATCAGTTAACTTGACTTTTTCAAATTCAGATTCTAATTTGCTGATTTTTTTTCGCCTAATTCTGATTCCGATTCTCGGCTATCAAATGCTTCAAACGCTTGTAGTGCTGCTTTGTCTGAAAAAATGCAATCGTTTCTAATTTTAAACATTCTATACCTAATGCTAGCACCGCAAGACAAGCAACCGTGAGAACCAAAAAACAAATCTTTAAGATAAATTAATGATTGAGCATTGCAATGTCTATTTGTAAATTTCTCAATATTCGAAGGTGTAATGAGTTTCTTTCGATGATCAAACAAGGAAGCAGGGGGATCTATTGTAACTTACATTCGCTTTTTATTTGTATAAGGTGGTTTAACGACATAGTCTACCCTTTTTCTTTCGTCCTCTATAGACGAGACAGGCTTTATAAGCAGTAATGGTAATTGAGTGAAATTCAGAATTTGCTTGTTCAATAAACTTATAAACCACAAATATTTATGTTATCGAGAATGTCTGTCATAGACCGTTGTAATTGCTGGCTGATTTGTCGTCCCACTGTATTTTCAGATGTCTTATCTCTGCCATATTTATACAGTGGATTGATTCCATAGCAGGGCACATTCGTCATAATCAACAAACGTTTATTTTTGCCTTTGTGTCGATCAAAAAATGGGAGAGCAGCAAAAAGGGTAAATTTTGAAATTCCTTTGTCACAGGTTTTTCAAATACAAGTTGGTTTACATCAAAAGACCCATAAACAATGTTTGGGCCGGTATTGTTGGCATTGAGACGCCCGTGCGCGTCAGCCAAATGTCGAGATATTTTTCATTTTTCACAAATTAACTGGCTCTGTCTATTAAATAGTGTGTACAACCGACTGCATCTACATGTACCAAATTAAGCAATTTGACTGTGTCTTTTCAACAACAATTGATGTTGCTGTATCTTTCATTTCTGTTTCTATTTAACTAAATTTTTAATTAATCAAATAATCAAAAATGAATACCTGACTCGGCTTGTAAAGTTCCTCTCTGTCTTTTGTTTTCCTCACCAGGCAAATATGATGCTGTTGTACTTCTCGTTTTGCTTGTTCGATCAAATCTCCTTCAAATTGGGTGTTGTTTGCTGTTAACCACGCGGCGTGAGTCGCGATTAATTTTGTGTATTCGAACTGTGTGGCAAAAGTCAGGTCCATTTGGAGTGGGGTGGCGTTGTAGAATTTTTCATCATTTTTCTAAGTTGGGGCGCGCCGTGCGCGATTGCAGGTTTTGGGCTATTGCTGATTTTGGGAAAGTTTTGCGCTTTGCAGATCGCGGTTTGCAGAATTTTGCCGAGGTTGTGCAGGTTGCGGTTTGGCAAATTTTGGGTGAGTTTTGCGAAGTGTGAAAAAATGGCCAATTTTTGCAGATTGGAGAATGATTTGCTCGTTTTGCGGATCGTGGTATTTTGCGGTTTTGAGGATTGTGGAAAAAAAGGAGGAACAATTACATGTACATGTCTCTGCTGGTCTGCCCTTCAAAACTAAATGTGGCCAGAGCATGGGGTCTAGTTATGTAGAAGCAAGGGCCAAAGTAAATAAACATGGGGATACACTAACAGAAAACTCCAGGGGAACTCTTTACTAAACTATTTTTAGAGGGGAACTACTCCTATGAAAAGACGCTAACAAAAACTACAACAAATTTGTATTTGTATTTTGATTATAATTATCCCAAACCCGCAGCCAAAATGCCACGCGATCACGATTCTGATTTGGGCCACGACCAAACTAGCCTGATCTGTAGTCAGCACATTCATCAGTACATAAATGATGCACGAGTCGTGTGCGCATTCGCGTCACGGTTACGTGATGCGAGTACATGCATTGCTTTTAATAACATTTATGTTTCTCAAACTGGAAAGTGATGCGTAACACAGTTCTCAGAGCTCTTATGTTTAATAAAACCACAAATTTCATGAGTTCAGGCACCCTGTTAATCTAGCCGTGGGGGTCGAGGGGGTTTTAGAACAACCCCTGATACATGTAGGTAATGATTGTGATGACATATTTGTCATGTATATATGTTTGTTTATTTTTAATGCAGAATAGCTTGTGTGGCCTGCCCTACTCTCTACCAGAAACTCCAACATTTAAAACCAGCTACATGCACTACAGTACTTCTTGAGTTTGATAAAAGGTTTGCCATCTACAAAGAAGACTTTGTGTTTTACGACTACAACACACCACTAAAACTTACCAACCTACAAGAAAACTCCTTTGATGTGGTGGTTGCTGACCCTCCATACTTATCTGAAGAGTGTCTGAGGAAAATAGCCCAAACTGTGCAGTTTTTAAGCAGTGATAAAGTCATATTGTGTACAGGTATGTTGATTTTGCAGGTCTGCATGTTGGTAGAGGATGAAAATGAGTTTATGTTTTCTGCTATTCTTTGATTTGCACATGTTCGTCTTGGTTAACCCTAAAAGAGCCAGTTTATATTGCTGGGAGGGGGATTCTTCCCCCCTCCAAGAACTTGGCTTTTCAATGCCCAGTTTTTGAAAAATTTAGTAAGAAAGGAAAGATGTTCCTTAACAGTACAAAAATAACGTTTCAATTCAATCTGACATATGGTTTTGTTATGGTCATTGGGAAGTCCAAGCACACTTGTGCCAGCTGGTATTGTCACAAAATTGGTGTTAAAATGACTTAAATGAGTTTCTAAAAAGGGCTCGGCTTTTGAAAGAAATATCCTTCAGTGATATAGGAAATGTTGATAGGCAGATTCTCAGGCGTTCCCTCCCGTCCTCTTTTTCAGGTTAAGACAAAATGAAACATGTAAACATGTACATGTATGTACTTGTACATGTAGTTCAGAATCAGATTCTTAATTAAACTCGGCCCGTGCTACATGTATTCTTATATGATCTGTGCTGTGTACAATATCTGAATAAACACGAGTTTTACAGTTGGCCATTTTGCCTTTCAATAAATCACAGGCACAATTTCACAGATGAAAGTTGTTATGTATATGTACATGTACACGTATGATTCACTGCTCTTGACAGCAGAAAATGCAAAACTCAGGTGTGACATCAAAGTAGTACGTTGCAATAGAAGGTTAATATGGGAATGGGAAGTAGATCTTATTGAAAAAGAAACACTATTTTGATCATTTTCCCCGACTCCATGTTATTCAAAGTTATTCATCAAATGGGATGGTGCTGGACCATTTTGGGTTCCATGCCTCATTTTCATCTTTCAAAGTGTTGCTCAAAACATTTAGATAAAATAAATCACATATTTTAAATCATTCGTCATCATGAAAAAATTAATTTGTAATGAACTTTTTGCATTGCTTTCATTTTTATTAGGGTCCCAAAATAAAAGTTAACCTTGCTTTCAATTCAGTTTGTTATACCATGGTCAAAGATAATGAATTTTCATTGGTCGCGAATGATCATGTGACATGCTACAAGCACACATGTATCATTCACCCGTTGAGCGCACTGGCAATGTTGCCGGGCCGCAAAATATGATGGATCTCTTCCACGGTTGATGTGTCATGTCTGCTGCATTGTAATTGTTTAATCTTTGGTACGCGGGTGGATAGCTGCCGTGGGACTGGTACTACATGTATACGCACCAATTATTGTAGGAGATGTAAAATGTAAGGGGAACATTGAAGCACTGCATCCATTCACAAGTGCTACTGTCGTCACTCTGATCATGACAGAGACTTGCGGATTATTAGCTTTTTTGCTGCTTTGCCAAAAAGGCATTCTAATTGTTTTTTTTTTTTGCTTTTACGCAAGTTGTGGAAACGGCATTGTTGTTGTCAAGACAATCTCTTTTGTTTTTTCGCAAAATGGGAAAATGCCATTCTTTTAATCAAGATTTTTTTTCGTTCTCCTCGCTCTCCAAAAATTGTGTACATATATGTAGGTATTCATTGTATTTTTAAAATTTTCATACATGTACGTTGTCACAGGCGCATGTGTGGATAAGAGCTTTGAGATTTAGTTTCAAGAAGTAAACAGAGCTACACACTGTAAGCATCTAATTACGATTGCAGATCTTTTTGATGGAGTGGACTCCATTCCACCAGCGTGTGCACTGTCTTAATTACAGGGACAAAACAATTATGGCGATGAGGATGGGATTCAGCAAGGTTCGGTACATCTCACCCTCGATCGCAGAGAAAATGCGGGTAATTGTCGGCAGTGTTTTGCAGGCCCGCTGAACTGTTTACGCCATTTCACGCACGGATGTAATTTACAGTACGTGTGCATGTACGCTCTGTACCAGACCTGTGATACATGCACACCACCACTACACCATGCCACACCACGCCGCTGCACGACCACAGCTAGCCATATGCAGAGAGTCCTTGAATAAGCTGTAACCACTATACTACTTTGAGCCGAAGAGCTGTTCCATTGACTCTGCGAGCCATGTCAGTCACAGGAGACCATCACGCTGGCATAGTCGTTACGTGCGGTGCCAGTGCAGCAAGCACAATAGCAGGAAGAGCCATATGGTGGGAGACCACGGCGCCGAATGACTGCTGTAGACTGGACCGGTATTCTGGGTGTGGTGTCCTGTTGCCTTAGCCATGCATCCTTCCCTGTCGAAGTTGTTGTGGAGCACCAGCTGATTATACAGGAACCGTGAATTACATGTACATGTATGCATGGATCATGAAGATTTCAGAAACGCTTCGACAGGAGTTCAGCCTGTACCCGTTCCAAGTCAGCACTGGACCACCAAATGCCCTTGTCATCGGATGGTACTCCCCACAAGAACCGTTGCCCGTTCAGCGCCACACCGCTCAGTCGTCGCTGTCTCTAACGCAAGCAGACATCGCTCATCGGCATCGGACAACCGATTGCCCCTTGTCATTGAAGGGGATCTCCCACCAACGCTTCAACCTAACTGGTCACTGTCAACCCCGCCTGGCCGACGCTCCTCGGACTCATTGGGTTATCGTGAGGATTGCAGAATTGAACTTAGGCCTAATCAAATGTAGAACCAGTGTGGTGGTCACCGAACCTTTAACAATCTCTTCTTGGATTGAAATGTTGTATTGCGGTGCTAAGTGGACTATTGAATGTTAAATCGGTTTAAACCACATCTTGTAATGTTATTGTTGCATTGATTAATTGCCAAGTGGTTAAGATTTGCTTCATGTAGTTGGACTGCAGATTGTTCATATTGACCATGTTTTAGGAGTAGTCAATGTATATATATATATGCATATATTCTGCTATTGCTGAGACGGACATACAGTAATTAGTGTTACAGATACGTGTAGCAACAAACCAGTTTGGTGGTATAGTATCAGTGTTGAATGTTACAACTTAGTTTTGCTTTGCAGTAACGTTGTTGTATGATAGTTATCGCCCAAACTGGTTGCCACTTACATGTATCTTGACTATCAAATGGCATTATGGACAGTACAGTGACCGGTGTGATGGTGTACATGTACCTTTGATTTTAACCAGATTGAAGAATGCATTGAATCACTCAAAGCTTGGCTTGGATGAAACGAAGTGCTTAGTATTATTTACGAGCTTAGGTAGCAAGGGTTAACCCACCTTGCGAGCTTTTTTGCAACCTAATGAGCCTACCAACAAGTCTTACAAAGAATGTGCAGATTTGCTGAAGAGCTACTGTGCGCCTAAACCTAGCGAGATTGTGTTGAGGTATAGATTTTATACTACAATCCAGTCAGGAATCAACTACAGTTGACTCTCGGTAATATGAGCTCGGGTAAGACGAGACTCTGGTTTTATCCATGTAGATGGGCATTTTTGCCAGTTCTGACTAAATTGTGCACATTCCTGTGAGGGAAAAATGTGTAATACGAACTCAGATGTTACGAGATTTCGGTTAAGACGAGCATTTTTTTTGTGTGCCAGGTGGCCAAGTGTAAATCTATCGTTATCTGTCTATTTAGCACAAGCTTTTTTTGAAGGCAACTTGTCAATCAACCAGTCCATTCAATTTTGAAAAGTGCTTCCGTAATCTATGTGTGTACAATAGAACCGCGCTGCGGTTTTCCCTCAACGAATCAAGCCGTTTGTGTCCGCGGTGCTGCAAGAGAGACGAACAACAGGTGTTTGCTGTTCCCGTATGCGTACCCAACGTAAAAATTCTGTGTGGCAGCACCTGTATCGCCTAAATACAAGCAAGTGCTGCCAAAAGTGCTACAGTATTTAGGACAGTGGTGAACAAAAGAAGTCTTTTGTTTGATCCCCCGCCCCCCAGAATTCCCCAAGGAAGTCCCCCAGGAAACTAATAAAAATTGTGTTCCGTAACCAAACGCCCGGCCCAAAAACTGCCCACCCTCTGTCGAAAAATTGTTACCCTCTCTCCACTGTAACATGGAAATAACACCCCTTTTGATTGTGACATTCTCTAAATTCTCGATAAGAAAATCACGAATAAACCGTGGTTTTCAGTCCAAAATTTTTTACAAAAATAACAACCTCAAGTTTCTACCAAACCCACACGCCATTCCAAGGTACATTCAGATATTCGCTCTTACTGTCCACACCGCCAGTAGGTGATTTCCTCACATTTTTATGTGCAACAACCACAGCTCTGGTTGGCGATCAACTAAAATGTTAATGCACTTAAGTTACGTGCGTGCATGTGGATCTCATCACGACGTGCTGGGCCGGGGACGTGTCTTTTTAAAATCAAATTCGTGTAACAAACAAAACTACAGTATGTGCCTTTAAACAAAAGGTTATGCAAGCTTCTAGTTGTCCGCATGTACGCTTTACGTATGATCAATCGGTGATACATACATGGTCAAACAGGACGGAAGCTTTCACCCAAGCCGAGGTCCAGATAATACGAGCTAATTTAGTAAGTTCCAAGGCCCTTGTATTAATGAGAGTCGACTGTATTCAGCGGAAGCTGCTTAGCGATACCAGCCTCACATTTGAGAAGGTTTTGAGCATCGCTACCGCTATGGAAATGGCCAGCAAGGTTGTGGAGAAGATTAAGGGAATTAGTCAGCCAGAGAGTCAGCCTGTAGACTCAAATGTCAACAAAATGTAGTTTTCACAGAAACCGAAGCTGAAGTTTGCCAGTAAACCATCAAGCACTACCAAAGGCAAACGTCAGTCGGAAGAGCTAGTGGAAGCTTCACCCAGTCGAAGTGTTGGCATTGCGATGCCACACAAACACATACCTGTGATGCATCCCATTGAAAACAGAAATTGCCACAAGTGCCGACGTATGGGTCACATGAAGAGCCAGCGTGACAAGGTGCAAGAGTTTAAGCGGCGCCAGCAAAGGAAAGGGTTGAAAGTTCATCGCCTCGAAGATGAGGAACACCTGGAGGATAAAGCCGCCATATTGGGCCACATGGAAGCGACTGTGGTTAAGCTGTTGAAGTGTAAACCCTATTTTGGCACCATGAATGTCAATGGGAAGAAAATCAACATCGAGCTTGACACAGGAATTCCGTGGTCAAATGTGTTATTCGGGATATTCACCCAAATCGGGAATCCTGACAAGATTCAGCCTCCCAATGCCTGTTTGACAACATACACCTGTGATAGAGTTCTTGGGATGGGAGTGGATAGAATGCTTCCTATCAGCATTGGCCAATGTCCTTCGTGCCAAGCAGCCTAGCAGGTCAACTTTGAATGCAGTTGACATAGATACAGAAGCCCTATTGAAGGACATACTGCAAGTCCATGATGAAATTTTTAATATCAAGGTACTTGGTAAGGTGACAGGGTACCAGTCAAAGTTACAGCCAGTGCCAGAGCAGCCACTTTTCTACAAAGCCGTCCTAGTCTCATACGTGAGGCAACAGCAAATAGATGCCTGCTTGGATGACTTGCTTGAGGAGGGAGTAATCAAAGCAGTAAAATTTGCTGGCTATGGCTGCCCTATCGTAGCAGCATATAAAGTATCGGTGGGAATTACAAGTTAACTGCGAACAAAGTCCTATGGTTGGAGAAATATCCGTTACCAACACTGGAGGATCTACATGTACATGCCCTTACAAAAATGTCCCATGATGGTATCCCATGGGAAAATTTCACATGGGATTACATGGTGAATTAGCCACCATGTAGCATGGGATTTTTACCCATGGGATTTTGCCCATGCGTATTTCAAGAACCCCATGTAATCTCCCAAAATACTCCCATGGTGATTTAATTGTCATATCCCATGGTGATTTTCCCACACATCCAATGGTGATTTACCCATGCTTCCCATAGTGATTTATTCCCCGTGTCCCATGGTGATTTTCCCATGCATCTCATGGTGGTTGCCCCATTTGCCCATGGTGATTGTCCCATGCATCCCATGGTGATTTTCCCATTTGTCCCATGGTGGTTGCCCCATTTGTCCCATGGTGATGGTCCCATGCATCCCATGGTGAGTGTCCTCTGCATCTCATTGTGATGGGCAAAGTTGCAGTCATCAAATCAACATTCCATTCCGAAGAGTGTACTGTAGTTCATGCCAATGCATTTTAATGGCAACAGCTAATGTGGTTTACAGTACAACAAAGCCTCTAAGTGTACCTGTGTAGATGCCATATCAATGCAAATCCCAGTGTTCTCTTGATGATTGCCAAAATTTGAACAGTGTTTGTGTGACGTTTCCATGGTGTCCACATACAAATCACATTATATTCCCATGTCGAGTATAAAAACCCCATGGTGTTCCCATGCTGATTTTAAAAACCCTATGG
>NW_019091392.1:214860-231164 GCF_001949145.1 Acanthaster planci | reverse complement strand
CTCTGGCATCTCTTTCATCGCTTTGACCTTGTCAGGGTCTGGTTTCAATCCGCTGGCAGTGACAAGATGGCCAACGTACTTGACTTGTGTTTGTCTTATGTGGCATTTGTCGAAGTTGAGCTTTAGGTTCCACTCAGTGGCTCTGGTTATAACAGCCTTCATAACTTCGTCATGGTGTTTAGGATGCTTACCCGCTATCAGGGTGTCATCCATTATGGCTCGTGCTCCCTCTATACCCTCGAGCATTGTGTCCATGACACGCTGGAAGATTTCAGGAGCACTTTTTATGCCAAATGGAAGACGTAGCCATCTGAAGCGACCAATTGGAGTGTTAAACGGCGTGAGGAGGCTTGACTCGCAATCAAGCTCTATCTGCAAGAACCCAGACTTGGCATCGATAACAGAAAAAATCTTGGCATCTGGCATGGACGAAAGAACTTCTTCGACTGATGGGATCGGGTAGTGTTCACGGCGAATTGCCTTGTTGAGATCCTTTGGATCAGAACAGATTCTCACCTTCTCCATTCTTCACGACGACAACCATGGAGCTCACCCAATCTGTGGGTTCAGTGACTTTTGCAATATGTTTGTCACGCTCCATTTCATGCAGCTTGTCGACTATCTTTGGCATAAGAGCTTGTGGCTGGCGTCTGGGGCCATGCACTACTGGCTTTACCGATGGGTCGATTTTCAAGGAATACTTTCCTGGAAGAGTGCCAGTGGTTTTCTTGAGCTCAGGGTACTGCTCGAGCCCGTAGACTCTGTCTATGAGTCTAACTTTCTTGTTGGCATCTCCACTGAGAAGTAGTGGCTTTTGTTCTGCCTGTACGACATAGTAAGGCACATCAATGCACACGTTTTTGTGGCATGTGGGCAGTGTAGTGCACCCTTCCACTTTCAGCTTATTGCTGGAGTATGACTCAAACTTCCGATCACTTGGGCTCAACTCTTTAATGTCCCCAAGCGTTTCATAGATGTGTAGGGGCATGATGGATTGGGCTGCCCCCGTGTCAATCTGCACCTCAACATTTTTGTTGTTGATCCATACTTTCTCGAACCATTCATTAGAAGCGGATTCATCATCTAATGCGCTAATGAGATAAGTGTATTCTTCATCTGAAAAAAATCATCACTTTCGGATGTTCTCTGAACGTTGGCACTTTCCATCCCATGTGCTGCGAGTCGTCTTCTGCAAACTGATGCAAAATGGTTTGGTTTCTTGCAGAAGTCGCAGGTTTGATTCTTAGCAGGGCATTTTCGATGATCTGCTTCATACCCGCATTTGTGGCACTTTTTCTCTTTGCCCCGTTTGGCATCAGATCTTGTTGATTTCTTTGGATTGATACTGCTTCTTTGACGTTGTGGCTTTTGCTGGCTGTGTGTCTGAATATAGCTTGACTTTCGAGAGTGATGTGCTGACTTTACAGCGTTGACTTTACGATCTTCATCTTTGTTTATTTCTTTCAAGCTTTCTTGAGATGTTTCGTAGTTTTGGCCAATTTTGATGGCCATGGCAAGCATCAGCTTGTCTCCTTTCTCAAGGCATTTCTCTTGAACTGCATGATTGAATGCATGAAGAACTATGGCATCTCTTATCATGCGCTCTTCATCATCATAGCCGCAATCTTTGACTAGCACGCGCAGATCAGTGACAAAACTATCAAATTTCTCTCCTTCAAGCTGTTTACGCCTGTTGAAATTGATTGTGGCACGGATCTGATTCTTTCTGGGAGCCACGTATTTCTCAAATTTAGCATAAACTGCCTCTAGCTTGTTGCATTCATCAGGTGTTGCCCACTGAAAAGTTGTGTAAACTTCTCTTCCTTTATCTCCAATATAAGTCATGAGGTAATTGACTCTTTCAACCTCAGTCTTCTGAGCTAATGGGCCTTTGAATGTGAATGTGCAATGCTGTTTGAATCGCTTCCATTCCTTGGGAAGATCGGGCGCCGACCAATTCATAGAGGGTTTTTCTGTTGACTTTGACATGTCGTTTATCGGCCTCCGTAGTTTTACTTACGGGCGGCGAGACGGGAAGGGGCCCACTTTGCAAGGCAATTTATGACAGCGTAACAGCAAATCTCTCTATGGTATGAATGGTTAGGAGATTCTCTGGTTTAGTCGTTTTTGTGTTGGAACAGCCTTACAAAGATTCGTTGCACTGTAACGATGTGTGGTATTTTATCAAGACACTGATTCTGTCTTCTGGCAACCACGCAATGCACGTGGATTTGACCGTGCTGTCGACGCATCAAATTTGACTCTCTAAGTATAACTTCAATTTGAGCTACTTACTCATGCGGTGACGTTCAGGACGTTACCCTACTCTGTTACATATGTGTACATGTACACATATGAAGCAAGATGTGGGACGGAGAGCACCATCCCACCTTTGTGTTGGTCATTGCTTGACTGGAAACTCGGGAATTCTTTTACAGACATCTAGGGGATGTGTTAGGTAACAATAGTCTAGAGTGTGTATAGAGATTGAACATGTCGGGGGGTACCCCTTTGTCCCATATCTTGCCGGGTATACATGTACATTGTATGTTCTGATCACTGTTTCTGCTGCAATCGCCCTTGTTGTTTATATAAAATGCTCATGCGGTTGTCTTTTCTCGACTGTTCTTCAGTCTTAAATTCAACCAATCAAACCTTGGTGATTTATGAATCCCAGGTTCTACAGTAAACCATTATGTTACATATCCTAGATTTCTCCCCCCCCCGAAAAAAGTCAACAAAGGATATCACAATCAGTTATTTTCCTTTTCCTGTTCAAGTTTTTCAATTTGTCCTAGTGTTTTAATCTATCTAGCAATAAAATCGGCACATATTACACATAAGACAGTTTCCAGTGAAATCTATGGCTATGGTACAACAAAACAATTGTTGCCTGCTGTGACAGGGTCCATGGTGTTTTGTACACCCTCAGGGCAAATGGCATCTTCGGCTTTTCCTCGAGAACCACTTATCCCCTCAGGTATACAAAATTCCATGAACCCCTACAGGCAACAATTGTTAAATGTGAGTCACAAATTTTTCCACAAGTGGAAACCATTTACTCTGCGTGAAATGTGAGTGTAAACTGAATTCTTTTCAAAAACTGTACTCCAGTTCACAATGTCAACTTACAAATTCCATTTATTGTAAGTGTGTGGATGCTTGAAAATACTGGTAGCATGATTAACATACATGTTCCTGTAGAGCAAAAGGAGTGAAATGTTCAGAAAGTACAAAAGGGTGTTCTTTTGTATGTTGTGTCCATTTTTTTTGTCTGTTACAGTATTCCACAGGCACATAGGAAGATGATTCTACCAGGGGGCCAGAAAAATACAATCTCTCTACACTTTTCCATTTTTCCAATGTGTTCCAAAACATTTAGGGGGCCCAACTCTCCACCATACGTTCAGGAGGGCCACTGCCTCCCCCCGACCTGGCTCCTATGTTCCTGAGTATTTCAGAAATATTTTGAATTTGCTATTAATGCCATATTTTGGTTATGTTGTTGCAGGTGCTGTAATGGAGGATTTGGCACGAGAGCTCCTTGGTGTTTCAGTGTGTTTATTCATTCCAAGTCATTCAAGAAGTCTAGCTAATGCATTCCGCTGCTTTGCCAACTTTAAGACGCATCTCCTTAATCAAACAGTAGCTGATGCATAGCAAGATTCTCTACTTTATGGATTTTTTCTGGTTTCTACACACTCGTTTTTAAACATGATTTTGCTTAAAACAAAACTTGCTGAAGGTTTGTGTGTTGGAAAAGAGTGTCTGTGGTCAAAGTTAAAGGTAACTACAGACAACAAAACAAGAAGTAAGTCATGTTGCTTACCTTTTGCCTTCATTTTTTTGTTAATTTGGAATTGAGGATTGCCAGTTAAAAATGGTGATGTGTTTCATCAAATGTTTAAGTTTACAGTCAGTGTTACACAAAATAACATTTTTGGGGGGACAACAGTTGTGTGTTTTTTGTGTGTGATGAATAGAGAATTATTAAGTTGAAGTATGATGCTATTGGTTTTATCCGAGGGTCAGAAGCCTTTTGATGGGTTCCAGTGGCCTTCTGTAAACATGCATATTTGATAGGCATTCACCCAAACTGTAACATTTTATATCTATGTTAATCTTGATTTTATGTGCAAAACGTGTCCATTGTTAACAACATATGCATGTAAGCATCTAGACAGTCACTTTTTCATTCACTGCACAGGCAAGTAATGTGGATTTCAATACCTTTAACGCTCAGCTGTCCCATGTCACAGATTTAAATAGACATGTAGTAGGCATTGCTTTGTGGTTATTAAAATCATGCATGTACATTATCATTGGTGTCAGTCTCAGCAGGAACATTTTCTTTTTGCACTGTTGATAATGTCCTTCACCATACATCTTACGCAGTAAAGGATATTATATGCGGTGAATGGCTTGTTTTCTTTCTCATGTCTCGATGCGGCAGCAATGACAACGTCAAAGAACTTTCTGCAAAAATACGCGCGTGTTGCTTGTGAGCTGAGTGTGTCAGATGAACCCTTGGACTGGCCAGTAGTAGGGAAGTGCCAGGTCCAGCGAAAATCGACATCGTCGTATACCTACCTGACGGTTTTCAAAATTCCCAAAACTCGAAATTGGCCAAATTGAAAAACCCTGTTAAACCTACCCGACACTTTTTTCAAATTTTTAAAACCGCAAAGTTTAACCCTAAAAACAACGAAAATCACCCATTTTTTAAGATAAACTTTCAATTTTGCCAACCCCGATTTTTTAGTTTTTGAAAAGCCGTCGGTTAGGTAAACGACGGTTTTCTATTTTCACCAAAACCCGGCATATCCCTAGTACTGTTATTTCTCCAAAGATCTTGAATCTCCTAGACTGGCAGGCACGTTTTTTTTTGCAAAAAATATCGATTCTCCGAGACACGCAGGCGCGTTTTTGTAAAATGAAACCGACAGATTGATTATCGATGTCCGGGCAACCAAAAATTCTGGAAAATATTTCTCAAGATTCCTCTAGAAGTAAAATGGGTTTAACTTTTTCCACTAAATTTGAATACGCTAAATTAGTCGCGACTCACGCGGCGTGGTTAACTGTACACGGTAACGAAACGAAATGAAACGTGATATAATCGAGCAAGCGAAACTGGACATACAGAGTCAAAGGCATCACATTTGCTTGGTGAAACAAACCAAAAACGGAAATAAAGTTTATAAACCAAAACAAATATTTATTCCCATTGATTTGATTACCGATTAAAATTTTTAATAAAATATTAAATTTCGTTAAATACAAACAGACAAACCAAAAAAAAGTCTACTGTTTCTTTTGCAAAGACACGGTTGAATCTAATTACGTGGCAGATGCGGTCGACTGCGACAAATGTCACAACTGTAGGAAATGTACCCAGTGTTCAACTTGCAGCGAATGCGGCAAATGTATAAATTGTATTTATTGTTGTGATTCTTACGACTGTGAATATTCAAGCGTTTTAGACAGCTCTGACGCTTGTTTTAATTGCTAGAATTGTATAGAATATTTTGACTGTTACGACTGTTTGCTGCATTAATTGAATTGAATTAGAAGGAATGGATCACGTGGTGTTTGTCGATGAGCGGCACAAAGAAGATGCCAATTTATATGACATTAGGTTAATAATTGAATATGAGGTTGACATAGAAGATTTAAATAGAGTAGATATTCAACATTAAAATTTAATAGACGCGGCCGATTAACGTCGCTTAAAAAAATAAAAAAAATCCCACCCAAAATACAGATATCAGAAACATTTCAACCCAAATTTACATTGTAACCGACTACAATCGATCAACGCTAGCAACAGCGATCCCCTTGTTGTTTACGGACCTTTTGATGCCAGCAGACTGAATATTTCAAACCCCATGATAAAAGAAGGTACCAATGTATCCCTATGCTTTTCTTCCATTTATTTTAATTACGGTGGCCAAGAAAAATGTCTGCTGATTACGATGACAGACACGACTTGTTATGGCATAAAGCCCGTCTATAAAACTGCCGATAACATCGTCGGTCGCCAAATCTGTTATTAACTACAAGAGCAGATGATGCGTATACTCTATATTAATTTGGCGGCTTACGAGTTTATCGAAACGCAAGCTGCTGTAAAGTCGAAAGTACCGTCGATCACCACCAACTCTCACAAAACCAGTCGCGATTTAGACTACTTAGACAAATCGGGCAAAGTTGCATATGTGGTTAAACCAGGGTACACAGACAAGAACTGCATATACGTTAAAATAGATTCTTATGCGTCGCTATTTGACCACCGGAAGAGAACCACCCGAAGAGACCCGTTACATCGTCAAATGTTGAGAAATTTACAAACAAACGATGGGATGTGCAATCATTTATTTATCCCAAAGACGTATATTACGGAACTCACGGTTTGCTGTCTTGTGGTTCATGTGTTAGGTAGACGGTATCAACTGCTATGTTGAAAATTAGAAATGACGGTAATATTTCGAATAAATCGGCATTGCAAGCATTTAGAGGATTTGACGATAAAGAAGTAGATTTTTGCATCAGAATCGGATACACCTGTGAAATTCAAGATTAAACTTATGAATTAACTGATGAACTAACTGATGAATAACTGATGAATTAACTTAACGACATTGACGGAAACTAGGGCTAATTTTATTGAATGATTATTTACCATCAGATGAACGAGATTTGTTTGTTTTGTTTGGTCAAAAACCAGTCCATGTAAAAACCGAGGACTCATGTCCGCACGTCAATAAAAGAAAAGCAAACGGATTTGTAGACTGGCTCGATTGTTTTAGAAAATTGTCCCCTTATTCAGACTTTGAAGCAGAAAACGTAAGTGGCAAATACAACCATTGTTTTATCTATAAAAGCCTAAATCTAAACGAGCAAAATATTTAAAGAATTAGACGTCAAATTAACTACAGAACAAGCAGGTCTCATAGAAAACAGATTAAACCAAGTTTTAGCAGGCAAGATTTCCAGAGGCAAACCACTCGGGGTTTTAATTGCCGTCTTTTATCAAGACGTAACGAAAAAAACTGCAGAAAATGTAAAAGACCTGTTTCAAGTCTCGGAGAAACACTTTACCGATGACTTGTCAAAGTTTTATTGAGAAACTTTTCAGAAAACGCTAATTAAGTTATAAATGAGTGTACAATTAAAATGTGAAAGTACTGCCAAAAAAATGGCGTTGAATATATTTCTAATTCCATCGACACTGTAAAAAGAAATTACGAAAAATTGGGCTTGGCCATTTGCCCTCGAAATAAATGAAATGTACGCGATACGACGCAATTGCAAAAATGTCAAGTGTGTAAAAACAATAGCGTGTATTATCAACAGTTGCAAACGAGTTGGGGTGACGAGGGCATTACGACTTTAAGACAAATATGCCGAATCATATAGAAACGCATTCTTTTTATTTAACCAAAAGTGAGCAGACGTTTAAATTAGAAAATGTCATCGATGGCACAAAAGGTGAAGTCAAAAAGTAAGCTTTCACTCCGGATATTTCAACATTACAAAATCCACTAAAATTGAATGGCAAACTCTAGTCGAAGCAAGTCCTGCTGAAGGACGCATATTTGGATACGCGTATTTTAGACAGTCAAAGAATTAAATTCACAATACCGTTGTCAGAATTAGAGGCAGACAGCTCGGTTTTGTTTTATGACGTTGCAAGAGATTATCTTCAAGCTAACGAGGCAGGAAATCTAGATGAATACAGCGCCTCAATTGACCAAAAAATAACTTATCTCAACGAACAAGAAAACTTTTGTAAAAGTGTGAGTGTCATTTATAACGAATTTATATATGTAGCGCTTTTGTCTCGAGAAAAGGCTGATATTTATATGGAAGTCCGCCGCATCGCTTTGGAGTTTATTCAAGAAGGGTTTTTAGGCGACGACAATGAAGAAAGAACGAGAACTATTAGAGCCGCACAAACTGAACCCAGAGACGCTCTGCTTGTTATGGGTTCTAGTTCTAACGCCCCGGTGATGCATCGGTTACACAAGAGAGCATCGCCCGGTGATTTTTTGCAAGGTGGCGAACATGGCAGTGTAACTATTCCACCGGGGTTTTATAACGTGGATTGGTTCGATTTTATTTTAAACGCTATACCCGGTGTGAGTTTTAAAGTACATCGTGACTCAAACTGTGATAAGAGATTTAAATCTCAAATTCCGGTTAGGCCAAGAAGTCGGTAGGCTATTAAATTTACCAAGAGGTAGGCTCGTTCCAAATGTTATTTACAAGGGAAAAATAAACACAAACCCTTTCAAGCAGCTTTGGATACACTCGAGAAATGACCATTTTAATTATTTTACTGGGCAACTTTCATACGTATTGTGTTGTGCATTAGACCATAGTAAAACTACTGCTAAACTATTTGTAAACAGGCAAATAGCGAATTTTGAATTTTCATGAGGAAAAGAGCGAGGAGAAGTTATCAACAATAAAGACAGCACAATTTTATTCGAGCTAGACCTTTTTGAAACGGTATGTAATAAAAAATGAGATGACAACAAACGTAGAGTCGAATATGTATCCAGACTTGAGTTGGTATCCAAACAGTTCCGAGGCAAACGCTGTCAAATTTTACCGCCTTCAAACAATCGAAAAACATCCGCGGACAAATCTTACGAGAACGCGACCCCAGAATAACTTCTTGCAAAACAATCAAACGGCTATTAACCGCGCTAGATTACATGGAATACGGAGGACTAGTGATGGAAGGCATAGCCATCGGTGCATTTGGTGCTTACGCGATGTTAAAGTACGCCAGTCACAGGTTGACGGCAAAAAACCAAAAGAAGAATTCGTACTAATTTTGTCCGAACTTAGGAAATTTAAAGAGTTAAAGGAAAAGATTTGCGCAAACACAACGACCAATTTACAAGAAAATAAAACTACGAGCAAAGAAGAATTCGACCGTCAAGTGCAAGCCAAAGCCAAAACGTTAGCCAACAAAAGGTAAGCAGTTTTTAAAAAGACCTTATGAAAAAACTTGGCGATTAACTTTAACCAAGTCCATTAAATATCAACAACCGCCTGCCTACTCTTCGGCACCTCCTTTTTATAACTGGTTTATTATAAAACAGATGGGAGCCTACTTTAGTCAATTATTAATTATTACTTTTCTGCCGTGTCTCCCAATTTAACCGCGGCGTATAAATTACCAAGAGTGAAAACAGACAAAGCCGTTTACTGTTGGACAACTGACCCAATATCATTTTATCAAAATCAATTTAACGGCATGTGGGGTGGATTTCGATTTACTGTCTGATTCAAACCCATGCGTGTCTCCGCTGTTTAATTTTCACGTATATCACACTGTGAGAAAATTTTTTTACGACTGCGTGATGCCTGTACCGAGCGACGATATCTTCAACGAGTTGCGTAATAATTACGACCGTCGGAAATTTATTGATACGTGCCGACTGTTTAACGTCGATCAAAATGAACCGTTTGAAAAAACGAGGGACTCCGTATCAAATGGGCTCGGTACAGCGTACTTTCCACTTGTAAATCGTCCAACTGTTCTTGAAGTTCTACTCGTTCTTCCGCTGTGGCTGATGACGCTGCTTCTTTTAATTCATTTTTAACCTCTTGAATCTTTTCGTCCAACTGATCCAATTTACCCTGGTTTAATACTAATCGCCTTTTACAGTTTGTAGAGATTTGTGTAAAGCGAGAAGTTCTCTGTAGTTTGATCCCTCCGTTTGCGCTTTTCTGTGAGATGCTCTACCATCTCCCTTGCTTGGTCGACTCTGCCAGGCAGTTCCGCCATTTGAACTATTTCAGGATTAATGATTTTTAACGCCTTTTTGGATTGTGCTATTTTCTCCCGTAATCCTTAAAACCCAATACGTTTCCAACTAAGCTTTTTCCTGAGTATTCAGCTGCTGGGGCTTTTTTGGCTATAGTGTCCCAGCTTACCATACAATCGGGATTTTGTGTCGGTTAAAAGTACTTCCTTATTAAATTTACCGCCAATTGCTTTGAAAAATAAACCTCGACCTTTGCGATATTGAAACATTTCATACTGGCGAAAATTTGGTACATCGCTTCGACGGCATGTCTGAAAAAATTATAGAAATCATCTACCATGGGATTCGCTGAGAATGTCGTTCTACTTCGTTATATCGTATCATATTTAAGGCCGTTAAATCTTCTTCTTGCCCTCGATCTAACAAGAGCATTTCCTCTGGGTCGAAACCACCTGGTACCATGTTACTTTACTTACTTGAAAAATAAACCGTTTTTAACAGGTAGGTAAACTGATAATAAACCGTTTTTAAACCTACTTTTTAAGCTGTGGGTAAGCTTGCCGGTAGAATACCATGCGACACTAGCCAGCCCTGTGTAGCCAACGTGCCTGTCGACACCGCGATTAATTTGGCGGCGTCTTCGATAGTTACATGGTTTAGATCTGGCGCTTTAATTTTCAATAATTTATTACTAAGCATGGCGTATCCCATTGAAATGAGGCTAATAACAATACCGTGATACACCATATTGGTAATCCCGTTTACGTCGATCGATTTATCGTTACTGATGTTTTAATATATAGAGTTTTTAAAATTATTCCATGTCTAAATTTCCGGTGCAGGTGCTGTGCTTTGAACGGATAGTGTTTGAACTGGTGCCTGCGTGACCGTTTTTACTGTTGGCATTTTCTTTTTTAAACGTAAAACTAAAGCTATTCCTTCGTCGTAAATAACGTGGTTACCAAAGGCGACAAATATTCACCGTACTTGTAGCAAATTTAACTGAGAAAACGTCCAATGGTCTGACTGATTATTGGGTCGTCGTTTAAACCTTTCGTTAAATCTTCATATTTCAGATCGACGTTGAACCAAGGTACTTGACTGGGCTAGCTATTCCTTATAGTCGTACGTACAAGCTTAGAATCGAATTACCCTCAATGTTCACGATTTCTTTGCTGAATCTGACCTCGTACGGGTTGAATAAGTTTTTTTGTTCGGCCGGGGTAAGTGATTCTATCTCTTCTACGGTGTACTCATTGCCCAAATATTTTCTTAACTTGTCTGAGGGAACTACGGCGCATAATCTGTCTTTAATGTTGCGGTTAGGTTCGATAGATTGTGATTTGCATTGGAGGTGAGACTACTTGTCAAGTCATCCATTTTAATATATGATTTTTACAGTTGCTGGCGGCGTGCTTTGCGAATAGGTAATCAAACGTGTAATACGTTAAGTAATAACTAATTGAACTAGTTGAACATACTCTAGCATTGGTATCATTTAATTAAGCAAAATAAGATTTTGCTTGAACCGAGCTGCGTTAGTCCGATTCAAGCAATTTAAAAAATTTAAACAAAAAGGTAACTACGTCCATTCTAGCTCATCAGTTAATTTACGTTTATTTAACTTTTGTCTTGCAAGTGCAACTTAAATAGCTCAAAACGCAATTTGATTTCATATGTCCTACTGAATTATCTAACCCTTCAATGGTACATATGTCTGCTTACGTTTCAATAATTGCATCTTAACTTTGCAGTCGTCATAATAACAGTGTTTGTAATCTTAAATTAATCTGCGGCAAAAATCTGTATCGATAAACCGGTCTGGATCGAATCTATTGTATTTCTTGTCTTTTTGCAGCAATCATTAATCCAGTGACGAATTGTAACTTTTATGGAATTGGTGCACAGTTTGCAGCGGTAACTTATTATATGCGGACACCTATTCTTATCCATATACTCTCTCTTTTAATCGACACATTTATTTCAACCGAGATTAATATCACCATTTAATCTAATTCTAAAGTTAGAAATATCTTTTGATCTCTTACAGATGTTGCATTTTCTACTCATGGTTAATTGGGAATTAATGAAATATTTTTGTAATTTTTATAGAAGCAAAAAACTCGGCCAACGTCGTTTTCGTCCAAACATTGCTTAAACGAATTTCTATCCTTACAGTGAAACACTGCGGTCGAGGCAGTCTGTTGTCTTTTAGCACAAAATTATAATTTTGAGTTAATAACCAACAACTATGCAAGTAATGCCTACCGTTGAAAGCCATTTAACTTGATGCACATGTATTACTACTTTGATCTCTGGCAATATTTAACGAATTGATCTGAGGCACAATCATCCACGATGAACAACGTATGTATCCCATCAAAAGCTTCTCTCGATCTAATTCACACAGATATACATTCTCATAGGTATAAATCCACAGTCGTTTAAGATACGTTTTATTCTTACTTAGCGTCGGACAAATAATTACGATCGCCTCATATGCGAATCTATATTCCGTTTCTAAAAGATATAGCACCCACCGAGTCTTGCCGCTACCCGTTTTGCCGATAATTAAGGCGCAGTGTGGTTGTTTATACATTTAGTCGTTTTATCCTAAACTGGATTTAATAAACTAAACTTTTAAAATTACCGTCCCTAACCGTCAATTGCGGGTCCATTAATAAAAACACGTACATCATCAATGGCCCAGCGGTTTTTGCTTCCTGTTCCATCTTTATCGGTATGTCTCCTCCACCACCAAGTGGTCTACCCGACCTATGCGCAGAATTGTCATCCGAACTTTGGAAATCGAGCCACAAACCGTATCTTTCAGGTAACTGCCCATATCAACGCTGGATAAATTTAAATCTTTCACAACCGTTCAGCCAGACTCTGTTTCCGAGTCTCAGAAAAATTTGATAATTTCGGAAAAGTGTTGATACTCAAGTAAACTTTGCGAATACAACTGATTGGGCTTACCCTCGATGGTTACGCTTGTTTTCAAGATATGCGGGTTGTAAAATGGATGAGGATTTTTTACGACGGGTCTTGGAATAAAATCAAAATTCCTTTCAAGTTTGTAATCGTTTGGTCGATGGTAATGTTCCACAACGTGGCCGACTTGTTAACGAGCTGCTTTTTCCACGAGTGAATCCGGTCGAATAGGTAGTACACGTTTCCCTTACGTTTTTGCCAAATCACGATTGGTCACGACTTTGTACTTTAACGTTAAATCGGAATTTGCTGTGCTCTGCTGCTGTGTCTGTCGACTTGACCACTTTATCGTGATTATTAATCCTAACCCTCAAGGATGTATGTAAAATCGTATTGAAATTGGAGGATTTGGGACTGTTAGGGTTAAACGTCAACTGATAAGTAAACGGCTCTTTTAAAACCCGGGGGGTAAAAAGGCCCGTGTTCTGTTAAAAATTGGTACGTCCAACGGAATGGCGTATATGTTCTTTTACGTGTCGGCGATGGATTTATCTTTACTGTCGTTTGCTGATAACACCACATCTGCTGAGTCTAGTCGCAACTTTGCCACGTTTTGCGTTCCAAGCCAAAGTAAGCAATGTTTTTACTCTGTGTCAGGGGTAGTCAATTGTCCTTAAAGTTGTGAAATATGTCACCATCGCGGTAACTGACAATTTTATTGCCCTTTAGACTAATGTTTAGTTCTTACACTAGGTTCCTTGTGAGGTTGTTGTAAACTGTTCGATTGTCATCAGATGCTCCGTCTAGCTTGAGTTTAAACACCAATTTTGCAGTTCCTGGTACGACGACATCGTCTATTCCCATGCGGGAAATTTGACGTTTAGCGCCGGCGAGTCTCGGAGAATCAAGATTTTTTGAGAAGTCACAGTAGTAGGGAGGTGCCAGGTTTTAGTGAAAATCGAAAACCGTCGTATACCTACCGGTCGGGTTTTCAAAATCCGGAAAAAATCGGGGTTGGCAACATTGAAAGTTTATCTTAAAACTGGGCGATTTCCGTTGTTTTTAAGGTGAAAATGTAGTGGGTTTTAAAAATTTGAAAAAAAGTGAGGTATAGGAGGGTTTTTCAATTTTGCCAATTTCGAGTTTTGGGAATTGAAAAACGGCGGGTAGGTACACGACGGTTTCGATTTTCGCTGGACCCAGCACCTCCCTGAGACTCTGGCCTAAAACCTTTACGTTCTTTACGTCTTTACGTTCGTATCGAACGAAGGGAGGTCACAAAGTGTGCATTGCCACATGTGGTTTAATTATGCAAAGAATAGGGGCGGGTATGGGAATGTCGAATGGGTAGAAACTTTCAGCCAATGAGAAGCGTTGCAGCCGCATCAGGTCGATAACTTACCTAAATAGCAATGTGGCTCAGACATAAAACACCTCGACGGACAGCTCATATACACGGGGTTTACACTTCGGCGGTCGTCTTAACCTTGATCTGAAGTTGCGATGAAAACAACCAGCCAGCCCAGGCCAGAGCTGTATCGTATGCACTGTACTGAGTAGATCACACCAAATTGACAAATACATGTAACATGTTTTGTGGTCATATTTCACCACTCTCTGGAAAGCTTGCATGAAGTAAGCGAGATCGAAATGTGATTTTTGATGGTTAAAATAAATAATTGTGCTAAAATTCCCTATAGTGAGTGCAGCAGTTCATCAGTAAAGTAGAATTTTAGTTATTGTGCCAGTAAACACCGTATATCATGCGCACATGTCTTTAAAGAATATTCAAAAGAAAGGACTGAGAAAAAGCCTTGTTCCCTCGAAAATTGGTCTGTGGTGGATACTGGTTCTAGCCTATTGCACTATTGAGAATGCTAGGCCTAATAAACGTCAACAAATGAACCGTCTGACCATGCACTCACAAAAGTCACAACATTACAGTACAAAACTGGAGATAACAAACATGACAAATCAGGTTTGCGTTTTGTTACGGCTGATGCTGGTCAGTTGAACTCTTACTGCTTTCCCTTTCTATTTGCCCATACCTAGGCTTTATTAATGTTTCTTGTAGGCCTACATGTATGCCAGGTCATGCGAGTCAGTCAATACCGGTAGTTAATGCAAGTCACGCCACTGTCTACTAGTATGTTAGTCATGGCTAACTCTTGACATTGCCATATTGTAATCATTAAATAGACATCAATATGATCAATAAATGTGTGGAAACGGTAGGTGAACATGTTGTACAGGGCAAAAACTAAATGTTATTTTGCATCAGTGATCTGCACTCAGATACCCAATTTGAAGTTGTGTTGCCAGATCATCTCCTGCATTCATTTCATTTCATTTATTTAATATCATTTGTATCCAACATAGTTTATTGAAATACATTGAAATTCGTTGTGGTTTTGCGAGCGTTAAAAACTTGATAATCAAAATATATGTACAAAAATTCACACTAGAATTACAACAAATAATTTCAGACAGTATATCAGGTAAAATAACAATTGATTATTAGATAAAATTGGATTAAGATAACAATAAAATCTGATGGATCACTGATTACGACTTTGATTGCACCTATACATGTACATTCAATAAGCGAACTGCACCTGGATAAAACTGTTCAAGGTTCGAGGCGAATCTGCGCAAATTGATCTGTAACGTTTATCTGATCTCATCAGCTGAAATAAGTCATTCTCAGGATGGAATCATTCTGAAATGATTGCCATGCACTTCTTTAAGACCCTTGCCTCATAAAGTTCTTCCATTGCAGATAGTTTACAGCCAATTATAGTGCTAGCAGTTTTAACAACCCGATTGAGGCGTTTCCGGTCTTCAACTGTGGTGTTCCTGTATGTACGGCTGGGCCATGAGTCAATCGTTACCCGTGGGTGAGTTTCAGTGGGCCAAAGACTTAGACAGGTTTACTCCTGATTTCGTTCTTAAACTTTCGCCGAATGATTCGCGGGGATACATGTTTGAAGTCACTTTAGACTATCCGCAAGACATTCATTCATCACACAACAACTTCCTGCTGGCACCTGAAAACTTAGTAGTGCCCAATGAATGGTTTTCAGACTTCCAAAATAACCTGATTGACAACGGTGAGCAAGTAACCTCGGTAGATAAACTCGTAGCCACTTTAGGCACTAAAGATAAATACGTAGTTCACTATGGTACGTTGGAAAAGTACCCGGAACTCGGCTTCCAGTTAAAAAGAGGTTCACCGCGCGATGTCGTTTAAACAGGCGCCCTGGATGAAGAGATAAAAACACCGAATTACTCAAAATGGCCAAATCCGATTTCGAAAAAGAATTCTATAGATTGATGATTAACTTGGTCTTTGGCAAACTATGGAAAATGTATGATCCCGAATCAACAGCCATTTATTGAGGGACGTGCAGGATGCTACCAGGTACAAAAAATTAACCTTTAAACGGAATTACAAATCGACTACGCCTTTTAAAGAATGTGAGCTCTCGATTGTGGAAATGTGCCACGTAAAGACAAAATTAAACAAGCCCATTTACTGCGGCGTGAGCGTTCTCGACTTGTCTAAAACCTTAATGTTGAACTTTT
>NW_019091392.1:172250-205714 GCF_001949145.1 Acanthaster planci | reverse complement strand
TGGCCGCTGGTTGGTTTCTTTTTTATACAAAGGCGTTGCAAGTCCAGGTTTTTTTTTATATACGCCCGTGGTGTGAGCGGTGAAAGCCCCGGGGTCAAAGGTCAAGGCGTTTGAAGTGGGAAACCCCGGACGTTGAATGGATCTGTGCGGCCGGTGAAGCGTGGAAGCAGAGTGGGAAGGGGGGCTAGTCTGACGTTTGTAATTGGTGCGCCTAATCCAAAACAATCTTCTTGATGATTGGCAAACTGTTCGGCAGTGGTACGGGATGGGAGTGGAAAATGGGATTCACAACGATTGCATATATACATTTGGCCATCATGTTTGTTAATTACGTTTGAAAGTAGTTTCGATTTGTTTCTAATCCAGCAATAATGTGGTATGTACCCATTGTCAAATAATAATAGGTCAACGTGTCTATATTTTGAAATATTTTAGATAAATATAAAGTTGGATATGTGCCTTACCTTCTGTCGTAACCCATACAAATTAATAGCCAAGTTGTTCTGTAATTTGATTTACCCACGAATGTTGCGTTACCGAGGGTATTATGCGACTCAAACTCTACCCGTGACGTTCCCCCTATTGTTTTGCCTCTCCATCGTTTTGTACGAATGGAGCGACTTTGTTTGCAAGAAAATAAACCCGAAGGATTTGTGTTACGTAACTTTTAAATGCAGGTATCACAGTATTTAAGTATTGTACGATTAAGCTTGGTTCATTCTGTATCAACATGGCGTGGAGTGAAAGTGACAGTGATGGCGGTCTATTCCTAACACAGAGTGTATTTCAGTCACAAGACAGTGACGAGTATCACACTGATGATGCGGTAGCCTTACAAAATCATACCACAGTAAAATTAGAAAACTGTGGCTACCAGCCGGTAGTATCTGATACATGTGACGATGAGCTGCTTGCAGCGTCCCTAGCATTAGAGGAAACAGTAATCCAAACGAACCGTTTTCAGACGCTGAAAGGAAACGAAGAGGTAGCACAAATGAGTACAAGAAGGTAAGCATTCCTTAGAAAAATAAAAAACATGAAGTTGTTTCTTTCAAACTTTGGTTTTTTTTGTAATCTGTTTCTTGTTTATTAAACTCCTGCACAAAAGAGGTTAAGAAAGCTTTGGAACAAAGTATTATAAGTGAGAAATAATCAAAGTGGACCATTTCTTTAATATCATATTTCCAGCTTAATCTTAACCTTCAGTTTTTATAATGGAAAACAGCTGTAAATTAAATCGCGGACAGATTTAAAAATTGTACCTCGCCAAAAATGGTTACAAACTCAACAATTTAAGAAAATAACAACATTTTTTTTTTTAGAATTGTAAAAACACATTCAAAAGCCTGCCAGGTTAACAGTCTTGTCAAAACGTTTGGTGCTATGTAGGGTAGATTGTCACTGCACAGTGCAGGGTCACTCGGTGTGCAAAATGCATGCTACTTTGAACTAACAGGTTGTGCCATGTATTTTGAAATTTTATCGAGGGAAGTTGGCTCTCTTCTAGGATTATTCGGTTTATGACCATTTTTGGTTGGGTACAATAGTAAAATCTTCCAAGACCACTTATTTTGCTTTTGCCAGAAACGTTAATTAATTTGTGCTTCGCATATAAAGGTTTCTTCCATACGATTTCTAGTTTCACATTTGGCAAACTACTCCAGAATACAGAATTTGCGCAAAGGTCAAGATTGCGCTGAACATATCTAATATTTGGACCCAAAATTTACTTTCTAATTTTTTTCCAGATTTTCTGATAACAATATGAAGAAAATTAAGTGGGTGTTAGGACTCTATCGTCAATGGTAAGGTCAGCGCAACTAGCGAGCCATCAACTACCTAGCACTGAACATAAGTTCTATCAATGTTCGTCTTGAGGATAGGACCAAAGATGAGCTTAATTATTCAATGGCAAGATTTCTGTGCCGGAACAAACAAAACGAAGAGTAATTTCCAGGAGCAACAATTCACGAACTCGTGATTTGTCTTCAGCTTTATTTTGACACCATGAATAAGGCCTAAAAAGGCCTGCAAGATCCTGACTTCTTAGAGATCAAGAATACACTGGACGGACTAATGAAGGATCACGCCAAGGAGGGTTTGCAGATTCAACGTAAGCAAGCTGAGGTTATAACCTTGGGGGAGGAGGAACTAATTGGTCAGCTGGTGTTCTCGAAAGCGATAGGCCTAACCCGACCAACTTGTTGAACACACTGATTTATCTCACTGGATTAAACTTCGCACTACGTGGGGGTCAAGAACACAGGAATCTACGACACCACAATTCGCAGTTTTCTGTTCACACAGACGGGGACGGTGGGAAATTTCTTCGATGCGTTGAAGATGTATCCAAGACAAACCAAGGCGGGCTTAAACACGGCAAAATCAATTCCAAAGTTGTTGAATCTCATGAAAAAAGCCAATCTGTCCCGCTGCATTGTGAGACAGTATGAAAAGTATCTTCAGCATTGTCCAGCTGACCGAGCAACAGACGCTTCTACCTTAGACCTCTGGCTAATCCTATTGGCGATATGTGGTACATTGCACAGCAACTGGGGCGTCATAAACTTTCCTGTGTCGTGTCAAATTTGTGCAAAAGTGCAGGTATTCTGGGACTTCGCACAAATCACTCCCTCCGTGCAAGTGCAGCAACTCGAATGTACGACAACGAGGTAGATGAGCAACTTATCTGCGAAGTTTCAGGACAAAGGTCCAACGCAGTGAGAGGATACAAACGCACCAGCGACGCACTCCAACGCAAGGTAAATTGTGTGGTTCAGGGTATTCCAACAGAGGAGAATGCATGCAAGAAAAGGCCCGCCTCCTCAACTGGGACTACTGCAATGCATCATAATGAGCGCAAAAGAAGTACACTGACCCTGAATTTAAACATTTAACATCTGCTGTTCATATCATGTATTTTTGTACAAAATACGTAAACTGCATGTATTGATAAACCGTACAACATAAAATAAATGACTTTAAGGAAAATAGGATTTTACTAAATCTTTCTCGCGTAATCCACACACCTGTTTATAAATCAGCTGGAGCTTTGAAACATAAAATCATCACACTTGTCAAGCTTGTTTATAGTTTGGTATAATGCACCTTGGAACAAATGGTACGTTTACATAAAATAAATATTATTATTATTAATGGTACCAAAAGGAATTTTGTAATGTTTTAAGAATGATGTGTAGCCTGGTGAACCATACCGATGAATAGACGTCTTCCACGGTAGGTGCTGGTAGTAGGGAGACCGCCAAAGGACTTAAGAGAACGGGAACTGGGGATGAATGTCAGTCAGCTAGCGGGAAAGTAGGCTTTTTTTACTTGCCTCGAATCCACTCTGCACTGACGCTGACAGCGATGCGACATTGTAGTGACAGGGGATCCCAGCGTTGCCTGAAGTGTGGCGTATCTAACCTTTAAACTGAACAGACTAGGAAAAGTTGACTATGCAACGCGAGGCTGTGCACCGTGCCGTACTGTAGACTCTCTTGTACCCGCTGTAGAGCCTGTTGCCTGCTTAGAGGGGGTAGACTGGCCCAATTTCCGAGCGAAAGAAGCACGGCGAGCAGAAACCCATAAGGGACCCTGCAGGTGGCGGGCCATCGCCCCGCGAGCCCCGCTGGGCCATTGGTAGGCAGGGTCGCCTGGGGATGTAGTAGGTAGCAACACTCGGCATCTGTAGTATAACGAAAGACGAACAGCTCGCTATGCTCTAGTCAACCCTGATAAAGGGTAGCGTTGCGGCCCAGCACGCTCAACCCGATCAGTAGATATGTGGAGTGGGCATCGATGACCAAGGGTACTATTGCGGCACAGCATGCTCAACTCCGGCGTATTCACTCCACTGGGTCTCTCCCAGTTACGGCCGTTAATCTCGGATAACGCAAAACGCATCACAAAGGAGCGGGGCAGCCGCCAAGCCCCGCTCCACGGCCAGACCCATACAGCGTTTAGCTGTTATTAATCGAACGCATGCACCACATTGAGAACAAAGGGCTCACGTATGTTTGCTCCCATGGCCTTGTACACTTAGTTGATAGCTAGTGCATGCGCACTCAATCACTTTACTGTGGATTTCGACGTCGAACATCGTTCCGACACTTCTTTCCGCGGATAAAGACCATAATTTATTTTAAACAAAACACAAACAAATAAAGTTCACGAAGCTAACCCTAATAACTAAAACGGATTACACAACATTAAACTACCATATTATATGAACCCAGTTGCACAAAATTTGAAACAAATTCTTACAAGGTGATTTTACAAAAAGTAAACACGATCGGATTGAAAAGAAAATACATTTTGTACATCCACGGTCTTTTCCATTTTAAAACAACTTCTCCACTTTATCCAAACGAAATAAAATGCCGTGTGTATAAAGGTGTAATAAAAACATTGGTAATATTTTCAAAATATTGTGAATTGAATATCTTGCACAAGAATCATTTGTCCGTAGTAGTTACGTGCGTTGATGGAGTACATGTACTGTACATGAACGTGCACATGTGCACACGTAAATCGTAGCCGACCGGTCGACAGAAAGCCAAAATTGAAATTGTTCAAAATAACGAAGGACAAATTACAAATAGCTTAAACAAGGCATGGTAACTTTTTGCAAGCACTCTTTCAGTTATCAGGATATACAGCATGTGTGACAAACCGGAAAAAATTTCAAATTTACGAGTTTACGTTCGGAAATGTAATATACACATACATCTTTCACCCCATTTGTCCCATATGTCATTTTTAATTAATAAGAAACACGTCACAAAACAAAATTTGCAGCCTGATTATATATCTCTCTCCGCAAGATAGATTTTGGTGTAGTCGTTTTCTGGCTGGCGTCGACATTTTAAGCAACAGAAAGTGACCTTGACTTTGCCGAATTTTAGTGCATGTGCACAAACTAAGTGGAAGGGTTGAACATACGTGGGCTGCCCGTGAGCCAAACCTGTAGATAATGCACAAAAAAGGGCAGAAAAGAACAGCAAAAATGCAAAATACAAAATGAGCACTCTTACAAGTAGACAAGAAACACTCTTTATTCGTAAGCAGGAATCAAGTCAATTCACAAACCCGAAAGGTTACCTAACTCGAAACTCTAAAAATCCCCCGAAGATAAGTCTGTAAACGATAGGCGCTGTGGCGGCGGGACCGCAGTGCAATATTAAGGGTAAAGGGGCAGTATGCATAACCAAGTCTTTTCAGCGAACTATGATGGGCACTTGGGAAATTTGAATAATGTAGGCTGGACAGGGGTATGTGAACGCAGGAGACTTGAGTTATATTCATGTACATGTATATGTAGTATTTACGGTCACTTCTACGCCCAGACAGAAACTGGATTCCTGAAGATAATTTATCGAACTCAAAATACTGAATAAACTTACACTTCCAGTCAGCGATATATATTAGATGTTACCTACTCGCTTTTGCTGGTAAGCCTAATATGCTGCATATCTTTCTTCTTTAATAAGTGAGTTTATGTAGAAGAACTGATTAGATGCAATCTCCTCTTTTGTTACTTAGGGATATTCTTGGGCTGTTTCCTGTACGGAATTGCAGAATTGTTGAAAAATTATTCCTAAGATACTTTCTGAGCCCTAAAATGAGAATATTATACAAGAACATTCAACAATTCAATATGACAGCACTAAAAAAAATCTTTTTTGGGGGGGGTGATTAAATCACTCCATAAGCATACTATTTTGGGGGACTGAATAAAAACAGTTCAACTGAAAACTTGCTGGCACCGTTCACCTAAATAGGGCTCAAGGAGACGGTACACTGGTGCAGCCATGGCCATGCCATTTTTCGGCACCAGTGTAATTTTCTGAAAACTACATGTACAGTGTACATGAAAGTACGATTGTGAAATGCACATGTACACGCACCACTAACCAGGGGCTGGAGCCACATGCGCACGTTTATAGGCCAACGCTAGTATTCTGAAATAACAAAAGCTTTCATCCTACTTACTTCGCCATGAATGCTGTTCAACATACGACTGCCCCTTACGTACAGTGCACATCCCAGTGCAGGCCAGTGAGTATTTTAATACACTGCATCGCAACAGGCAGTTTGGTTGGTGACCAAACATTGTACATGTTATGTACCTTTCTATGTGGAACGTTTAGTGCAATGAGATGGTTCAAGCCATCCACCATGTCACAGGCCTGACATAACAAACCACTTGATACTGTTAAATGTTGCATAGGCCTCACTAGTCAACTTAAAGAAGTTGACACTGCTCAACAGTTTGTTGCTGGTTCAGAGCACAGGCTTACTCTTTTAGGTGAACGCATGCAAAGATTCAATTCTTTGTCAACATATCAAACTGAGCACAACATCCATCACTTTTTAAAAAAATTACCAAATGCTTTTTGAAGCAACCTCCTTGAGTCGTGGAGACAGACATGTAGGCCTACAGGCAGCAAGAGATATCCACAAGTGGTTTTTCATGAGGGCTTGGTGATGAAGCTGTCTGATCTTGATCAAATGATTTGTGAATACTATATCTAATTCATGAGGATCGTAAGAAAGATGTATGACATTTTGGATTGGACCTCTAGTTTTCATGCTGATATTGATATTTGTTTTCCATGCCCCCAAAAGATGTTTTTATACCTTTACAAGCTCTTTTGAAGTTCTGACAACGGAATTAAATGTTACTCATGATATGAGGTGAAGGTGAAGACGCACGACTAGAATCTAGCCAAATTACTGTGACTGCTTGAGTGCCTCCTCCTCCAAGGGTAGAGGATGGTTCGCAATGAAACAACTGCAATGCCGTCCAGCGTACAGCCAGTCGATGTGTATAGAGCCCCTGCAAACATCATCGAGGTAACAGGAGGTGAATGTGGTACGAGTTTCCGAACAAGGCTCTCAACAAATCTCTACTACAGGAGATCCTTTGAAATAAGCCCCCAACTGATGGAAACGGCCTGGACATCAAGGTCACATACGTGTCATCTACATTGGTCATCTGGGCCAGAAGGCCAGTCAACATGCCAAATTTAATAGTGTGTAGCACCGTGAAAAAAAGACACCCAAAGAAGTGAAGTAAAGCTGAAAGTAGACCAAGTACCTGTGCTTGTGGTCTTGGTGAAGAGGGTAATATTGGCACGTCTTGGCAGAACTCATTGCAGCCCATGCTAGAGGTAGCCTGACGTCATTCGTCGCAGCATTATCTAACATATAGCCATGTACATAACTGCCAACATACACTAACGGAAGACGTCGACATTGTGGATGTAAATAGGCCTGGCGTCGTGGATCATAATAGAGGGGCAAATTTTGACGTCTGTGAAAATCAGTTATTTTGGAACAGATCATTCTTTAATATGGTCAAGGAAATCCAAATAGCGAAGGCGAAACTCACACCTTAAGGGTAATGACAGAAGAAGCACAATACCTCTCAGCTTTTGTTCCTGGCCCGCTTTTTGTACGTAGAGAATGAACAGGGCCTTAAATTAGCCTACGATGAAAGTGAAAGGAGTGTAGTACGACTGTCATCCAACAAGAGTATGTGTAGAGGATATCAACAGACCACAATCCAGGAATGAAGCAGCTATTGGGAGCAATAAAGGGCGGCTGTACTTAAATGTTTGCTAAGAAGAGGATACCTGGCATCAGTGTTGTTTAAGGAATAGAAGCTAATTTGGGAAGCACATGGGTAGCTGAGACAACAAACAGTAGCTTCAAGTAACTGGCGATTACAGTGCTTAGTCGCGTTGGAGGGAATCAGTTACTGATTAGGTTGGAGTTCACACTGTTCGTCATGACATGAAAACGGAGAACTGTGTACATGTACTCCAGTATAAATGTTACCGTAGGAATCTGGGTAAATTAATTCTCAGGGTTAGAAAGGTTTAGTGCATGGTCTGAATAGCAGATGTTTTCTCTTGCAAATTTTGACAGAATCGCTGGGAGTCTGGTGCAGAATAACAGCAACTAGATGTTCCATGGCAAGGCTGAGCCGGCAACTTGCAGACGGACAGGTACCAAGGGACTGGCTCAGTCGCACTGCGATATATTGCGTGAATCCTTCCATCGAGGCAGACGACTGTAAAGGAGTTATTGGCTTTGAGGCGTGACTTACCTTTAGCTTAATCCCAAAGCCTAGGGCTCATCAGAACATCCAACTTTCAGGAGGCTGAGGCGTACAGCAGTAACATGTACCTCTGTAGTGGTTTATCCTCCGATAAGCTATGAACAATGAAAAGGTCGGAGACTTGAGAAAACTCCATGTGGCCCAGATAATGATGTGAAGAAGGTTTGATTATCTTTATCTAGCAAGGAGTCATTGCTGGAAACCAGTTAAGTCGGGTGGAAGTTGCGCCTAGCGACAATGAACAGCTCCAGCATATGTAAATGTCGGTGTAGCATTTCTGGAGAATGAAAAAATATGGGTCTTGTCTTAAACATAGAATAGCCGTAGACGTTCCTTTATTGAAAGATTCCAGCTGTTTACCGCATGTATGGGGAATTAAAATGTGAGCGCATGCATCCGGCTAAAGAGAGAAAAAAATTAATTTCAACTGGAGCATCCGTGAGAAATAAAAGTATTAGTAACCAATCCTGCCTGACGGGGACAAATTTAACCGTCCTGCCTGCCGGGGACAAATTTAACCCCATTCTTCCCGTGATCAGGACTAGCGGAACAGTGGACATGTAAACCTACTACTAAATTTCAAACTATTTTCTGAAGAACTCAAGTATAAATTTGAAAATCCGAAAAACCCTGCCGAGTTAAGGTCTATGTATCGAACACGCAATCATAATCAGAAGAGGCAACCCGAAGGGCAATCACAACAAAAAATCTGGCTGACGGTAGACAAACTCTTGTCGGACCTCGAACAGTGACAGCATATGAACACGGCCGCGCCCACATCAGAGGATCTCGCGTCTGGATAACAACAAGCACTTGGAATTCACTACGGTGTAAAGTGAATTCCGAGGCCTAAAACGCAGATGCTGATTGGAGAAAGCAGTAGTAGGACCAAACACGAACGGCGTATTAAACCACCAGGGCAGGGTCAGAAAATGGAGGACAGTCCGCCCGTGGCCCGATGTTGACGAGTGCACGCCTAGGTTCCCCGATAACAGAATCTCAGGCAGCAGTGTGAAAACTAATCAAATTATAAGCAAGAATACCACAACTGGGGCGAATCATAGAATATAAATAAGCAAGCAGAATAAATAAACACACGTACTCAATATCTAGTCTGAAACAACGAACATATATTTATCCAAAAGCAATAGCGCCACCTGGCAAACTCCTTCTAGTGTGGGTCGGGTATCCTAGTGATACCCTTGTCCAGCCTACATATGCAAATTTCCCATGTGTCTATTACAATTCGCTGAATAGACTTGATTATGCATGCTGCCCCGACTCACCACAATGCCATGCGGTCCTGCCGCCATGTTTGTCCTTTTCGAAGCGGAGAAGTCCCCAGGCCAAAGTGGTGAAGGACGGACGGGAGCGGCTGGACAGGGGTAAGTATCACTAGGAGACCTGACACACTAATGTGGGGGAGGAGTCTCCTTCGTTCACATACCCCTGTCCAGCCTACATACGCGGAGTAACACCGTACCCTGGAGGAGGGTTGGCGACGGGAGAGTACGGGAGCGGCTGGACAGGGGTAAGTATCACTAGGAGACCTGACACACTAATGTGGGGAGGAGTCTCCTTCGTTCACATACCCCTGTCCAGCCTACATATGCGGAGTAACACCGTACCCTGGAGGAGGGTTGGCGACGGGAGAGTAATTACAGGAGAGCATAGGCGGGCGCTACTCAAGCGAACGCTCACTATTCTAGAACAAAGGAATAGCATCTACGATGAGGAATTCTTTGTTCGGTGAGGGACAGCGCTGGATGATGTCCCAATCGCTGAGCGTAAGGTTGCTGCGCCGTGAGTCGTCTCACTCCGCAGGACATCCTTCAGGTAGCACTTGGTGAAGGTGGAAGGAGATTTCCAACAAGCCGCCTGGCAAATGTCCGCCGAGGAGACACATCTGAAGAACGACCAGGACGCAAAGGCGGCCCGAACATCATGGGCTCTGATGTGATATCGAGTCGTCTCGTCATGTCGAGTCGGCCAGTCTTGATTTGCAAAGATGAGGGCCTAGACCGTCCAACGAGCTATGGTGTCCTTCGCCACTGGATGAAAGGGTTTTTTGGTTGTGACGAAAAGTCTAAAACCAGTCTAACGACGACGCATGGTCCTCGCGAGATACCATTTGAGGGTACGAACCGGAGTTTATGTCAGGGACAAAAATGTTCAGAGGCCGGAAGACAGGCGTCTGGGTCTTTGTTAGGAATTCGATGGCTGGGATAACTTCGTGCGGCTCCCAGCGTATGTGACCTCCAGCAGTTGACAGTCTGGAGGTAACTACAGCCAGGAAGAACGCCAGCTTGATGCTAAGTCCATCTTAGCATCAAGCTGGCGTTCTTCCTGGCTGTAGATCATCTCCATGATCAGATGCATCGGACAGCGGATCGAAGGGGGGACTGGCAAGAGCGCGCAAGGCGTTGCCAAGGTCCCAAGAAAGTACAGGGCGTTTGACGTAAGGACGCTCGACATACATTCCCCGAAGTAGATGGTGGATGACAGTGTTATCAGAAATTATTGATCCATCATTGAACCCTGAACGAACAGTTGCCAGGGCTGACCGGTAGTTGCAGATAGTAGCAATCTGGAGGCCCAAATGAAAGAGATACATGAAAAAATCCGCAACTGAGCTTACAGAAGTTTCGGTTAGAGAAACATCGTGGTTGTCACACCTCGTAAAATGTTGTATTCCACTGTTGTAAATTTGATGTGTGGAGAGTCGTCGGCCCCGTGCCGCCATAAACGCAGCGTCCGCAGAAAGGCCTGATACTCTAACGATGGACAATGTCCAACGCGTCAAGTGTAGATGGAGGATGGATGGAGGATTCCTGACCTGGGTTGAGGAAAAATATCTTCCCAGTGTGGAAGGATCAGTGGTCGACGAACCAGGAGCCTTGAGAGTCTTGGGAACCACGATTGTCGAGGCCAGAAAGGGGTGATGAGGAGAATCCGGCATGGTTCTTGTTCTATCTTGGATAAGACTCGGGGAATGAAGGATATACACCAGAAGGCCGAACCAATTCATCTTAAGAGTATCCGTAGCCCAAGCTCGTCGGAAGATGGGTATTGTCGGCCGATGTGAAGAAGTCAACGTGGGGGCGCTGCCTGAAGTTCCAGCAGGTTGATGTGTTTGTTACGGAAGGAAGAGTCCCAAACTCTGGATGCATGAAGCGGAGGAAGGGAGGCCGCCATCCAAATAGCGACGCATCCGTTGTCATCATGATATTTGGCTTCGGAGGAATGACAGGTACTCGCCGACGGGTGCTCGCTAATGGTCAACCATCAGAGGTGGTTGTGAACACGTGGTAGAAGAGGAACCAAGGTAGAAATCGGATCGCTCTTGGGGCAATACCGAGACAGGAGATGTAGTTGAAATGGTCACGTCCGCAGTCGACACCAAGGAACGAGGTCGACGAGGCTGGCCATAAATTCGAGAAAGCGGAGCCAGGCCAGCGCTGGAAGAGCCTTAGAGCGTAGGAACAAAAGGGCGCATTGTTGCAGATTGAGAATGTGTTCCGGTGATGGAGTCGCAACACCTTTGAGGAGATGGAGACCTGCCCCCAGGTAGGTCAGCTGTTGTGATGGATCAAGGGCCAACTTGTTGTAATTGATGAGGAACCCTAGGCGTGTCGTGACATCGAGTAAGAGAGAAGTGGCAGAACTTGCTTCGTCGGTGCGGTGGCCGACGATCAACCCGTCGTCTAGATATTGAAAAATAAGGACATCGCACTGTCGTAAGTAGGTGGCATAGTCTTGACGATCATGGTGAAAACCCTTGGTGACTGTTGAGAGACCGAAAGGAAGGGCCTGAAACTGAAAGGTCCTGTCGCAGTACTCGAAGCGGAGGTACTTGCAGTGTTGCTTGTGTATAGGGATATGAGGATATGCATTCCCTAGATCTATCACGGTGGCCAACACGGAACAGGCAGAGAGGATAGGACCACGTTCAGAGTCTTCATTCGAAACCACCTTGGCCTGAAGAACTTGTTGAGCGGTTTCACGTTGATTATTGGTCGCCACTTTCCCGGGTCTTTTTGGTTGTGAGGAAAAAGGACAAAAGGAAGCCGGTGGATAGCTGGTTTGGATGCACCGGTGTGATGGCTCGTTTGCATAACAACGCTGCAATCTCCTCCACCAGAGCCAAGCGCTTGAGTTTGTCGCATGGAGGAGTAGAGCGGAAGACCATCCCAGACGGCGGGGAGCTCGTGAACTCGAGGTAGTAGCCATGAGCAATGGTGGAGAGGACCCAGCTGTCCGCAGTGATTTCCCGCCAGTACCCGATGAAGTTACCCACGCGGCCGCCGACAGGTTCGGGAGCGGAGGCCGCCAAAGGCAAATGGAAGTAGACGCCGTGCCCCCGGTCCTGAGTGAAGAACCAAGGCCGGGCGGGCGCGGCTGGAAACTTCTGGGAGGTGATGTAGGAGGAGCTCGCTGTGGGGTCGATGATCGAGTAGCCATCCGGAGTGGACGGCTGAAGGGGCGAGCAGCCGGTGGTGCCTGCTTCGCTCGTCTTCTCGGCCGTGGTGAAGGCTGACGATGTGGAGGTGCAGGTTCACGGAGTGAGATTTCTTAGCAGTCTCCGTACGTTTTACCTCCGACTAAAGGACTTTGGTGAACTTCCCAGCAAAGAGATAGTCCCCAAGAGGGGGGAGGCCCATAGGCCTATTCTTGATGGACCCATAGGGGATATCCATGGCGTCCACTGCGTTGGATCTGCGGGTAGAAGTGGCCAAAATGGAAATGCAAGTAAACTGTTCAAAATTCTGGAGAGACCGGAGAGTCTTCTTCACAGGCCCGGGCAATATACTCTGATAGAAGGCGGAGAAAGGCCGAACAGCGGAGGCCAAAGCGGGATGTCGTATCAACACTACGGGACAGGCGAAGGGTAGCTTTGTCCTTATCCCGGAAGGTTTTTGCCTTGCTGAACTCAAACAATATGTTGTCTCTGGCAGCGTCAGGAATAACTGGGGTTGACAGGAAGCGAGAGACATCCTCCCGAGGAAACCAGTAATAAGATGAAGCTCTGGGTGGGAATGGCGTCTATTCTTGGCCTTGGACAAGGAAGAAGCCTGGGAGGATGACTTGGCCTTGCACTTCTTGGACTTCGTCGAAGCAGGGGGACTGGAGGCCGGCATGGGCAGAGGAAGGGCCGGGCAAGGATCCCCGAAAGGTCGGTCGTTTCTTGCGAAGAATGTCCGAGATCAAGATCAGTAGGCTCATGACAGGAATCCACCAGCGGGTTGGAGCTGCGGATGAGCTGTGGCGGAAGGAAACCCCAGCGACTTAACAGTCCAGAAGGGGCACCATCATCCGAGGCAGCTGGAGGCTGGAGAGAATGCAGGGTTGACTGACGCGGTGGAGCGTGGCGATCCTATTGTGGAGCCCGCTGTCTGCTTGGAGGGAGATGACTGGCCCGACTTCCAAGCGGATGCCGCCCGGCGAACAGGGCCTGGGGCAATTAGCGGACTGTCGCCCCGCAGGCCCCGCTGAGCCATCGGTCGATAGGGCCGTCCGGGGATGCGGTAGGAATGTCCGGAACCTGCAGCCTAAAAGGAAGGGACAGCTCATTACTCCCAACGAGAGTGATAAAAGGCATTGATGCGGAAAATCCGCTCAACCCGATGAATAGGTGGAGCTACTGGGCCCGCCACCTCAGACTCCCGGACTGCTTGGCAGCCAGTCATGGCCGCTGGTCACGGTGCCGGGAGTGGGCATAGAAGATGACGGCAGAAGACCAGCAGGCTTGGATCGGTGGTGGGTAGGTGGGGGGTAGTGTTCAAGGGCTTTATTACGGAACTGCACCCTCAGCCCAATCAATGCTGGTAGTGGTCATCAGAGATCAAAGGCTTCGCGGTACTCCGGTTCTCTGTAGTCCTCCGGTTCTCTCCAGTCAAGGAGGGTATCAATCAGGTTTCGTGGTACTCCAGTCCGCCTGATCGCGACAATCCAGGCCCGGGGTGCCTCAGCCCAGCCTGTCCTCGTCGAGGCTGCTAATTGGAAAATACAAAACCGCACCACAGGGGACCGCACCGCATAGTAAGCAAAGGGCCCTCTAACCCTTTAACGGCCATACCCACATAACACATGACATATCACGGTAGGTCCCGACCTATATATAATGCACAGAACAAAAAGGGGCAGAAAAGAACCACCACAAAACACAGCATGCAAGAAACGAAATAAGAAAATAAGCACTCTTACCAATGGAGAAGAAAACACTCTCCATTTCGTAAAAGGAATCAAGTTAATTTAAAAGCACGAAAGGTACGGAACTCGAAAATTCCAGGAGTCATACAAGACACATTAGTACACTGTAGGCGCTGAGAAATGAAGGACGAACATGGCGCCGGGACCGCATTGCATTGTGGTGGGTCGGGGGTAGCATGCATAATCAAGTCTTTTCAGCGAATTGTAATAGGCACATGGGAAATTTGCATATGTAGGCTGGACAGGGGTATGTGAACGCAGGAGACTCTGAAAAAAAGTCAATACAATGTCGGTCTGCCACCTGTGCAAGAATGAAAAGAAAATGGTAAAATATCCAGAAATAAAATGAAAAAGGAACAATCTTACCGTTCAAGAGTCAGAACAAATAAATGAGGTGACCAAGGAATAACACCGAAACACGCGTTGGCAAAGGAAAAACTCCCAAAAGTTCAGAGCCGAAACAACACCTTTCATAACCTAATGGTGCTACGAAAAAGAAGATGAACATGGCCGATGCCTTCGTGGGGGCGAGTGAGTGGGGGCACACTATTGGGGATCGATAATTTAGCGAATGGAAGTAATGGACTAGGAAATAATGTATAGGTATTGGTAATCTGCATAGGTTGCAGGCAGTACAAAAAGAGGGGATCATGAGCTTGTGCCCTCACAAGACAGGCATATCGTTACTAGAAAACTGGACACTGATAACGGTGGCATGGATTAAGTGTAAACTGAGACGCATACCCCTAAACAACACATGGCGCTTGGCTGTCCAATCTTAATACTGGTCGTTACTGTTGATGCGGTTAACTAGACTGATGATAAGCAAACGGCACTGCCAAATCCTTTGTAAGTGGCTGCAATAAGCAGTGCTGGTAGGTAGGAATAAATGGGTGGCTTTGATGTTGACCTTTGGGAGCATATCCCATGAAATGAAGGTGATGACCTTCAGTATCCGTAACTATACTGAAAATTCTCCTTAAAAAGGCCACGGGAAAATACAAAAATACATGTAGAAGTACACATAAATGCCATAACACTTATAAATGTTGCCAGTGCTTTCTCCATATCTTTTCCCAATTATTTGCAAGGATTTCTCTGGAGCAAAAACTTTTATTCTACTAAAACTTTTATTCTACCAAAAAGAGCAAAAGGGTTTATGCTTCCTGAATAAACTGTTGGGCCAGTTTCTTTCGAGGATTGCGCGAGGTGTCACCTGCTTGCCATTCAATGCAACAACCACATGCATGTACATGTAAAAACACAAACTGGAGATTAATTTTCTCGACAGAATCCCCTTTTGAATGCCTGGTATCATTTCCAATAAATATTTTTTATCCATTACTACCATTAAAAATTTGGTATCGATAAATCAAAGTACATGTAATATCGAATAATCAAGTTACAATATATCAACAGACCTAACAAAATTTACAAGAAGTCAAACCATTCCTTCACGTTAAAATACTAGTGATAATAACAATAGTGACAGGGTGAATGCATAACATACCTAGCAAGAACCACTGATAAATTTAAACTTCACCCAAGTTGCTCCATGTACGTGTGGGTAAGACATGAGTCCAACTTGTCAGTGGCACAGAAAATCTTGTGTATAATCTTGACTCTTGTTGAGCACAACACTGTGAAACTCACTACATATTTTGCACACAACTTATCCTGCTTTACATTATTTTTAAATACATGTAACTACTTCAACACTGCAAAACACCTAAGAAAGTGCTTTTAGAAGTTTACACATACATGTATGGCAGCAACAGCAAGGTTGCTTAAGCAAACCTTTCTTCAATGCACCAGTACTCACAATGCCCACTTTATATTGCACAACGCACCTGTTTCAGAAAGCTGTGAAAAAATGTAAATTTGCTCATTTCCAGACAAACATTAGTTCTAATGTTAATTACACTGCATGAGCTGTACACATTTTAAAAACAGGATATCATTTGAATGTGTTTAGTGAAATTCGCATAAAGATTATGAACATTCCTAAGAAAGGTTTGAACTTGTTTTAGTACCAATAATAAACAGTCACAGGTGATCCAGGTTTCCTAACACCAATGTACAAGTATGCATATAACTATTATGAATGATTTTTTTTTCTGTTTGGGGCCTTTGAAATCATGCACTTAACATACTGTTGCTCTTTTCCTCACTTGTAGCCCATAATGGAAGATACCTGGTTTTCCCCTTGACTCTAAAATCTCTGTGGTATGTCCTCTCATACTTTTCTTGTCCCAAGATGTCTCCATTTCAAGTAACGATAAGAGTCCATATGCAAACTCTGGGCCACGTGGTAAGCACCAGCACTAAAGTGAGCACTCACAGGAAAGGGCACAAATGAAAGGATCACACTGCAAGATGGTGATTCTGCTATCATCATCTGTACTGTCACTGCAAGATGGTTATTTCAGCTATCATCATCAGTATTGTCACTGCAAGATGGTGATTCTGTTATCATCATCTATGCTGTTACTTCTAGATGGTGATTTCAGCTATCATCATCTGTACTGTCACTGCAAGATGGTGATTTCAGCTATCATCATCAGTACTGTCAATGCAAGATGGTGACTTCAGCTATCTTCATTGGTACTATCACTGCAAGATAGCGATTCTGCTATCATCATCAGTACTGTCACTGCAAGATGGTGATTTCAGCTATCATCATTGGTACTGTCGCTGCAAGATGGCGATTCTGCTATCATCATCTGTGCTGTTACTTCTAGATGGTGATTCAGCTATCGTCATCTGCACTGTCACTGCTAGATGGTGATTTCAGCTTTCATCTTCTGTACTGTCACTGCTAGATGGTGATTCTCGGGACCGTCTACGTTCTATGTTAAATGAAACAAAACTGCTTTTACACTCCGGCTTTGACAACATGACTTTTTTGGATTCTGTCATTAATTACATACATGCATTTCAGTGAAGCTTGACCAGGGAAATGCATCCAAGATACTGAAGCTCAATAGTCGTAATTTATACTATAACCATAATGTGTGTGTTTTTCCATGCAAAAGACATCTTCAACAAATCTCAACTTGAAAACTTACGGAGGCCCAATGAAGAAATTTCCCAACATAAATACTAATGGTAAAACCAACTTTTGGAAAAAGTTAACGAAATTTGAACTACACTTATTTGTAATTTAAAGTCAAGGGTCATTTTGCTATGCACTTTCTCTGCCCTTCATGTTATGATTTAGGTCTTATTTATGAAATGAAGGTCAATCAAAGAGCTTGAAAACAATACTAAACTTGGTTTTGTGGGTCCAATAATTCATGAAATGGAAGTGTGTAGAGTTCAGAGGTAATTCAGAAGTTTGAGGACCCAAATTTAAAAAAATTTTAAGTGAAATTAAAGAAAGCAGTCATGAAGGTTTCTCATACAGGCTTATCATGACACAAGTACCCTTCCAACCTGTGAGGCTTGGGTGAAAAAATCATGTTGAATTCGTTTGCAATGACCCATTATGTACATATCTTAGCCCCTTTCCACTTTGTGACCAACCTTTTTGGGGACATCCAATACATTTATGTTCAGAAGTTTACACACAGTTAGAATATAAACATTTAATTAGAAGTTTTAAGACTATTTATTCTTGGTAAACATTCCTCTTCAATGGCAAATCAATCAGCTTATGTAGTTACAAATTTATTTTCAGTTCCTGTAAATAAAATGGATGTGTTGCCAGAGTCTTTATTGGGGGTCTTAACAGTCTTTATTGGCGGTCTTAAAAACTGTAATTAAATACCTTCAGTCCAAGTATATGTAAACTTTTGCTCAAAAAAGTAATTGCTATGACCATATATCTAGGTAGATATACCTTCTCTGAGATGATTGAGGGAGGCAAGCATGCGTAGCATGAACGATGGTGGCACTGTTATAGTATCCCGAGTCTCATCAAGCATTAGTTCATTAATTCTCATCACCTGAAATTAAACAATTAAAAAACAAACATGTAAGCCCATCTGATTATTCTGTTGGTGTACAATGGCGTGCTCGTATGCACAACATGAGACAAAAAAGAGATGTCAGACTGAAGATATCGCTGGCAAGTAACCAACTTAGTAGAGGGATCTGTCTGATTTTACTTGCTACATTCTTGGGTTCAAGACTTTCCCTGATGACGATTACTCATGACTGTTTCCTCACCTCTGCTGCATCATCAGGTACGCTGGCCATCTCTGCTGTTGGAGACCATAGCTTAACATCATAGTCAATACCACTAGTAGCCAACCCTGACAAAATTATAAAGGCAACATTTCACATAGCTTGCCAAGGAAGTTTAATATTCTGACTAGAACGGTAATCTATGCCGAAGTGTGATAACAATGGTGTCTGAAGCCATAATAAATGCTGCAAAGGTTATAGATATAGCTAACTTAAAGTCTTTTGATTCTTTGAATCAAAGCTCATGAGAACAGTCACATCTTTAACCACTTCGTGCCGGGGCATTTTTCAACGTTGATGATTTTGGGCCGGCATGACTATCCTTTTTTCCATTTTCAAATCCTTCAATAATTCATCATTCCATTTAACAGTCGTTTATAGCTGCACAGAGTAATATTTAGGCACTACTCTAAGTTGACAGGTGACCTTCATTGACGCCCGAATATTTCAGCCACGCCTGCAGCCTTGTAAACAGAGCCCAGATTGTGCGGTGTTATACAACTGTCTTTTGTTCACGAACCTGGCTTTAATAGTGCACTGCTGACCTCTTTTCAATAGGGGCCAGATTAGCATGCAGTGGTGCTGTGTGGCTCATCGCTGCGGTGGTGGAGAGCTTTTGTCCCCGGTGGTAGTCCGCTTGCTCTCAATGCCCCAAACCCTGGCATACGGTTTCAAAACAACGCTGGATTATCACCACTTTTGAGAGTGAAAAATGCTGGTAATGCCCAGCAGCCTGGTCTTTTGTTCGCAGTACGGTCTTTTGTTACAGGGCCCTGTTTACTTTGTACGAGTTCGGAGACCCCGGCCACACATATAAACCATACGGCTGGAATTTCGGAGTCCCCGGCAGGTAGTGGTTAATAGAAAAGAAAATATATCAGTACACCTAACTGTAGTCTACTCACAGTGATCAAAAGGGTGTGGCTGGACACAATTGACTACATGTCTGTCACCTTCTAGTAGCATGACAAGCTCAGCAGTGTGTTGATCCCAAATGAAGATGTGGCCACAATCCGAACCACTCAGCACAAAGTTACTACCCCAGAAATTGGCTTGTTTTATCTATGATATGTGGTATGGTAAATCAGGACAATTCTTTGAACTTTCATGGCCTGTGAAAAACCTCTCAACCAGTGCTTGGAATTAAACACAAACAGTAATGATTTTAAACTTTTGTTTCTGACTTGTGCCACCTTTAATAGAAATGTGAATACAATTTATTTGGTAATTATTAGTAAGGATTTCTATCCAGAGCACCACCCCAAAAGAGATTGAATTGGCATGACAAGATTTGGATTACAATAGGGAGGTATTTTTTGTTAAAACTTCAAGTATTTTCTTTTGAGTTGGGAAGGTTATGTCTTAAATCTTAATAAAATGGTAATGGGCATGGAAAAGCACTTGGAAACAAACTAATGTCTGTAAATACACTAAATTCTTTTGTCCTCTGTATACAGAAAACATACGTAAATTAGGAGTTCTATATTAATTCCCAATAGAGAAGCATTTGTTGACATTTTCTGTTAACAAATATTTTTATACCTGTGTACAGGGATCATAGTAAATACTTTTGTGGAGTCATCTTTATTTGTTCTCACCAAACATACATGTCCATAATGTACTGGTATCAGCGTAAAGCGATCACTAGCCAAATGCCTGCATGCGAGTACATGTACATGTATGTTATACGCATTATAACTGTGACATCAGCCTCACTGGTAACATGACAGTAGTGCAGGAATTTGTATTTCGTTAGGAACCAGCTAAGTTCATGTCAAAATATAGACTCCTACCAAGGATGTGTGGGGCTGTTCGATATGAAACACCATCATGCAACATGAAGCACGCCCTTTGAATACCCTTAACCCCTTCAAGCCGGGATTCTTTTGACCGTGACTGCTGGGCTGTGGTATGCCCAGTGCGCAAAGCTCTGTCCAGCAGCAGGCCCACATTGAAACTGCAGGTGCATGGTGAATAGACTGTTTGTGTGGTATGCACTAATCCCCACACAACCCAGGTATGAAGGGGTTAACGCCAGTAGACGGTTACAGCTTTGTGTGAGGATTCGAGCATACCACACATACATTCTATTCATCATTCACCTGTGGTTTCAATGTGGACCTGCTGCTGGACAGGGCTTTGCATACTGGGCATACTGCAGCCCCGCAGTTGCGGTCAAAAGAATCCCAGCGTTAAGGGGTAAATGAGTCCATATTACTTGCATTACACGTAAAGTGCTACACGCTGTGGCGGGCTAACACATCTTCAATGTGTGTTGATCTACTGTACCTAACGAAACTTCGAATGATGTGTTGTGTGGTTATGTAGTCTGCTTTTTTGGGATTATGATACGGTATGTAAAAACAGTAAGAGAGTGTTACATTGTTCTTCAATGCCAGTGACCTTTATACACAACCCCCTTGACCTCTAGCATACCTACCCTACTGATCAAAAATATTTTCACTATGCGCAAAGAATTTAACATGAATAATTATTTGGGAACGGGGGCGCTTTTCTTTAAAAATTACTTTCGTGGGAAGTCTATTTCCTCCGCGAAGATAGCTACCGACTCGCAAATATTCGGCAGCCATCAATGGGAAGAGTCTACAACCACAGTTTCCGAAGCTCCGTTTGCGAAGATACGTGAACGATCTGCGAAGACTTTGCGAAACATGCACAACGCGAACGGCAGGCACACAACTAAGGAACACAACAGAAATCACGAACAATGATTGTGCGAACGTGATACTCACCGGGTCTTGAATTCCTGCACAGTTTTGAATCGGATAAGTATGATTACAGATGTATGCAACAAACCAACAGGTCTACCGTTTTACAGAAGGCAAATATTTTATGCTGCTTTTCGCTTGGGGCAGCAGACGATTCTGTTTTTTATCCCAATACCGTTTCCATACCCCTCCGAAATTTTCCATTCTGGCAACCCCCGTCTACTTTTGTTTTGAAATGTTCCCTCCTCCCCCAAATTCCACTACGACACATTTTATAAAGTATTTTCAATGACAATTCAAATTTTCCAAAAGGATTATTTGTTTGTCTATAAATGAGTCAACATGGTTGAATTACATGGAGCAATTGGGCTGGCACTGGTAATGGCCACATGTATATAATGACTGTTTCAATTGGTCTCCACACTGCGCGTAACAATTTTGCTACTGGATGAATCTCCGTTAAAATTTCTGAGACGTCCGCAAAGGAAGAGTGTAGCAAGTTGAGTTGTCGGCCCACTGCACCGGTGCTGGCAGCGTGATGTTAAAGCTGGCGACCCCAACTCACGTGTATGAATCCGATGCTTCAGATACATGTATGTGGACGAGTGTTTCGCCGAAGTTTGGTTAAGCAGCTGCCCCTTGCTTAGTTGCTTATTTGGGCAGTATTTTACCTTTACTCATGGCGGGCCGACTTGGTTGCCTTATCTGAGCAATAACCAAGAAGAGTTGGAGGACTTTTTAGTTCATTTTTTTCTGCCAAATAAAATCCTCCCCACATTAACTGTGTGGGTCGGGTCTACTAGAGAATACCTACCCAAACAGTCAGTACATATGCAAATTTCCCACGTGTGAAGAGATCCTTGCCAGAAGGTGGGAGCGAAAGTCGGAGATCTTAGAGTCTAGATTTTACGCCTTCATGAGGAATATGCATCACCTCTGAGGCACTGGCTCTGCGGGTAGAGGAAACCAGGCAGGAAATCTGCGTGAATAGCTCGAAGGTGAGGGCCAGGCCCTCGCCAAGGCCCCAAAGCACCAGGGCCGCAAAATTTTGGGACACTGGCAAGTTCCTCTCGCAGCCGCATGCGATGTTTTCTGAGAGGAAAAGGACAAAGGCCGAACAGCGTAGACTGAGGCGAGAAGCCTTGTCCAGTTTAACCTGGGCTGTCTCGAGGCGAGACTTGTCACCATCATGGAAGATCAACTTCAGGGGAGGCTTGCCCGAGTCAGTGGTGATTTTGTCCCTAGCTACGTTGGGAATTTCCGGTACTGATAGGAAGTTATCGTGGTCCTCGCTTGGGAAGTGGTAGTAAGTCAGGGCCTTACAAGGATAAGGGCGCCAGCATGCGGCCTTGCTGATTGAATCGAATATCTCGATGCAAGAGCAGTCAAGTGGAATCTCTAGGAAAGTTGGACTCAAAGATTCCAGTCTGGTCGCGTGGCATTTCAAGGAGACATTACTGGTGTCCCTTTTGGGGGAGAGGGAGCTGGAAGGCCGAGGACTTGGATCGTATCACGTTGAAGGAGACGAAGCCAGCCCTCAGAGGGGGTGAGGTCGCCCACCGAGTCGGTGTTGTCTTCTCTTGACGATGGTGTCTGCTACTCGTAGTGAGGTGCAGTCATGCCAGGGTCAGACCCGTGGGTGCTCCCGTACATGACAGAATGTTCCGGGAAAGACAAGCCCTCTTGGGTCAAGCTTCAATAAGTTGCACGCTGCGAGTAGTCGTCCGTGACTGCAGAGCGGGTTGAGGCTGCAGGAGCTGAGAGCAAAAAGTCCGGGTCCAGGGCAGTGACAGCCGCGTGCGGGTCTGTTGCTCAGGCAGTGGACTAGGGAGGACAGAGATTCCATGATAGACTGGAACGCTGTCATCCATTGTTCTTCTTGGCCTTCAAGGCAACCGTTGAAGGAGAAGAAGAATGCTAGCCCTCTGGTCTGGAACACAGGGGTGAATCAGCAGCCGACGCAGTGGGTAAGGTCAGAGGTTGATACCCTGGGGGGCAGGCAGGAGCTTGGCTGGTACAGACGCCGTCTTCTTGTAGCGAAGGGCCAGCCGAGGAAGGTCCTGGATTTCCGGGGATACCAAGCTGGGAGCCAGAGCCACGGAAGTGTTGTGGAGGTCTGAAGCCATGGCCCGGTAGGCTCCGCGGTGCCCGGTGGGTTCTTGTTGGGTGTCCCGGCACCATGGGCTGAGGAGTCATCAGGTGGGCCTGACATGGTGGAGCACGGGGATCCCGTCCTGATGTTGTCGGTATGAGGCCGACTAGGTGTCGGGTCGGTTGGCACTACCGAGGATTCGGCCTTGCGTGTAGCAGAGGTATGGCGGCTGGTAGCCGTTGCGGTGGTGTGGGAAGAGGAGCCCTGTTGGTCCACTGGCTTTTGTGAGCCATAGGCCTTCTATAAGCCGACTCGTTGGGTCTTCGATGGTCGGTGGAGGTGCTGGCTCAGTTGACTAGACAGTCTGTGGAGGGCAGAGAAATAGAATTTTTATAAGTCAGAAATCACCAGGGGATTGGGAATCTGACTACTGCGGAATTTAGCATTGTGGTTAAGGCTGGAGTCCTCGTCTGAGCCGCTTAGGAAACGGAGCACCAACTCGTGCGGCTTGGCCTTGCCCTCATTCCATAAGAGATCAGAGCTCATGCAAACAATGTGGGCTCGATCTAGCCGTATCAGTAGGCTCCTGTGCATGAGTGTTGAGCAGGAGGCACATCCCGTTAGAGACCCCTCTGCTCGCGGCTAAGGCCTATATCCTCATGAGAGCCACATACATGGGTGAAGCACCCATGCAGCTAGGCCTTGTCCCCGTCCTACCTCTTATCAAGAGTCGTCCACTGAAGTGGTTAGGCCATAATCCACAATGGCTGCTTAAATAAGGGAACACCCACTCAAGCAGTTACAAGGGAAGAACTGCTGAAATTACAATCCGCCCTCTCATGCAGCTAGGATTGTGTGGATTATATGGGCTGCTATTAAAGTGTGAATGCGCCCACTCAAGCGGCCTGGCCTGTGGGGAGTGTAGGGTTGACCGTTCCTTGTAACACTGACGGTAAACACCTGCAGAATGCACACAAACAAAAAGAGAGAAAAGGGCAACAAAAAGAGAGAAAAGGGCACCAAAAAGCAATGAAAAAATACTCTTACTAACAAGAATAAAATCACACAAGGTAAAGGTTTATTCAGAAACGATGAATGGATGATTAAAGTCAACACACAACCATATAGCGAAAATGGAACTCGAAAAACTTGAAGATGTCTTAAAAGACACGTCCGTTGTGATACGGCACTGAGAAAAGGACGAACATGGCGGCGAGACCACGATGCTTAGTGGGAGGTCATAGGGCATCTTGGATGATAGTCTTTTCAGCAAATAGCAATGCGTGCATGGGAAATTTGCACATGTAGTGACTGTTTGGGTAGGTAGAGCGCCATAGAAAAGTTGTTTTTATATATATTTTCATAAACAGCGAACCCCGCCAGGTTCCCTAAAACACAAGCAAGCTCTTTGAATATGCCGATTTACAATGTATATTACAAGAAAGCAAAATCGGTCAACCTCCATATTTATGTAATAAATGATGGTAATAATCTTTTTCATTTTGTTGAGTTGATTTCATTAATAGTAATCTTGACACCATGTTGATTTTCGTGTTACAATATCCTCTTTGTTGAAGTAGAGAATAAACACCACTGTTAGCATGGCAGATCGGCACTTATAAGAATTCAGAAAATGCACTGCATACGGACTGATCGTTTTTAATATAGAGGGGTCATGCTTCATCAAAGCAAAAAAACGAGCATATGAACTCCATTTTTCGGTAATTTTTCTGTCATGTTGCATTTCCACTGCTATGCACAAAGCACACACATTACATGTACGTGTACACACGTGGAGAGCAAGGTGAGATACTTCGCGAAGCCTTAGCAAAGCATATGCGAAATGACATTTTGTTTAAAGTATGAAATAGGCAGATACCCCATACACCCTGGATTTTTCTGGTGTTTGGTTTAGTTGGATTTTTAACAAGATTTGTTTGAACTAGTCCATATTGTTCACAAGCTAACAAAGAAATTTATAAACCGTAGTCTTGCAACATTGCACAAAGAACTGGACATGGTCAAAACAAAAATTGTTTGGTGCTTTCTGAGGATTTTTGTGCATAAATGTTTATATTACATAAATTTCAAACGGACCTTGCCCATGCATAAGACATATACTGTCGGCCATGCAGCAGTGTTTTTTTTTTCAAAACAGTTACCAAAAAACCAGTGAAATAATAAACAACATGGATTATACAACTCTTAAATACGAAAACGAACAGACTCACCACACGATTTGTGGTGTGAACAGTACTTACGGTGCACTAAGTAATCTATTCAGTCTCTCTAGACTGGTTTCCTTCATTACATGCGAGTTGAGCCAATGCAAATGGCAACCAACAAAAACATGACTGCCTTGCCCCAGCACCCAGAACACTCGTCGCTTGCACACCTGGCTGACCGGCGCAGCCAAGGTGGCTGCCCGGGCGAGGCTGAGCGGAGGCATGGCACAGCATTTAGTGACTGATTTTATTCTTCTTATGTTGCCATATCACCCGCCCAGGGATAATTTCAACATGATAATCAACGTATAAACTGCAGTTTATATTCCAAAAGTTACACTGTATTGTTGCAGCCTCTGGTGAGCAAATGAAACACAAGTACATTGATCCAACCCCCCCCCCAAATCCCTTAAAGGCATAAAAAGGGTTTATTCCTTACCCAAAGGGAGTGGTCCCCTTTATCGTTTTACATTTCTGAATTTGACTAATTTTCACAAAACGGGAATTGGGTCATGAAAGCCACCCATGATTCCTTGTAAAACTACTTACCATACAGTGTACATCATAGGAAGAAAGACCACAAAGTAAGACAGCAAAAGTGACAATGTAAATATCGGTATCGTTTTCAGAATTTCGAAGACATTAGCACTTTTACTGGCATTAGGCACTACGCAAAGTACGCAGTGTCTTTGAAAACTTCAAACACATGGAACTATGTAAAACTACATGTATAGTTGACACAAAAGAGGAATGTCAGGTAGTGACTTGGTATCCCTTTTACATGACCGAACACACAAATTTTCCGTGTACAGTACACAGCTTTACACTTCTCGCATGTTTTGCAGCATAAACCCCAATTACATAGATCAACTTTTATCAAACCTCAAAAGGCAGGCTCCGTCAGAACATTTGGGAGAAATATATAAACGGATTACAAATTTTTTGTGACTTTTAACCCCTTGACTAAGGGATTTTCTTTCCAAAAGCCGCCTCCAAAAATTTCAGCCTTGCTTGGCCACGAAGGCCACCTGCCAAACTGCGAATTCTCGGTTTGTGGCCCTGCGTGCTCTGCACGCTTTGAATTACACTGTGAAAAGGCTGATTGTTTGGTGGCACACTTCCACATTCCTGTTGCCTCTTTTCAAAGTGGGGACTATTGTGAAGCTGGTGATTATGATGCAAATTCGGTCTTTTCATTTCTGGGCTACACACAAAGGCCAATTACCATATATACTAGAGCCAGGGTCTGTCTTCTTTCACCGTGTTAGCTCCAGCGTCGGCCGAGAATAAAACTGAAAAATGGGCTGAGGATCTCAATTTTTACAGCGTTTCTAGCCGAGTCCCTGTGCGAAGGGGTTAAAGAATACCAGCACCTAGGTATGTACTGCGTGCATACAACATGCGCACAGTACAGCATTTCAAACTCGTTAACACATGGGCTGACAGTACATGTACATATCTTAGGCACGGGCAAGGTCCGTACACGTTTATGTAACATAAATGTTGCATCATGGGCTATGCCTATGCCAACAAAAATCCTCTTCAGAAAGCACCAAACAATTTTGTTTCGACCATGTCCAGTTCCTGCACTTTGTATTTTTGCTAGCTTGTTTACAATATGGACTAGTTCAAACAAATCTCATTGAAAATCCAACTAAACCAAACACTAGAAGAATCCAGGGTACATGGAGTTTCTGCCAATTTCATACTTAACAAAATGCCATCTTGCGAATGCTTCGCGAAGGAATGAAGTATATCTCTCCTGCTCTTCACGTATGTACATGTACATGCCCACATGATGCAGGTTTGGAATGTGTAATATGCGTGCTTTGTGCATATATACCGGTAGCAAGGGAAATGCAACATGACAGAAAAATGACCAAAAAATGGAGTTCTTAAGCCCTGCATTTCTGCCTTGAAGCACTGCCTACCTACATTAATTAAAAACAACCAGTCCGTATACAATGTATTTACAACTTCTTATGCAGAGGTGCCAATCTGCCATGCTAACAGCAGTGTTTATTCTCTACTTCAACTATTTCTGTGACGTCACGACTTTGTTCAAAATGTAGTTATTTTTACGAATCTACAGTTGTTGTTTCTTAACAATAGCTGTAGATTCGTAAGACAATAATTGTAGATTCATGACGAATCTACAGTTACAGTAGATTTGTGTTGACAAGAGGGTAGGCTCACATCCACTCCTCTCCTCGTTTCTATCATCAAAGTGTGACCGAAGGATCAGGTTGGGTAAAAGTAACCAATGGAGTGCTGCCATGACTCTGATTGTACTGGGCCTCGCAATAGCTACAGTTAACAAATTTAAGAGATACCGGGAATGCCCAAACCCCAGCCTTATTGTGTAGGTTAGCCTTTCTCTATAGAAAATGACAAAGGTTGTTATCCCTCGTGTTTTCAAGATGGATGCTTTGTAAAACAAAATTTTCAACAAGGATTTAAATTTTCTCTTCACCTTTCAATAAGGAATTATCTTGATGTATTTTGGCTGCATTTCTGTGTCTAGGCTTTGCCCACTCTCTTTTTTATAGTGTTGGATTATAGCTTAATTGAATTGACACATCTTCTAGCTGTCCCAAGATCATAGCGGTACTGAGTTGACAGATCTGTCAGAATGGCTTCTCCCCGAGCACATATATAATCTTTCTTGAAGAGTTAGCCCGAAAATTTTCTTGTATTGCTAATTTTTGTAGCGCTACAAACTATTTTAGGAGGAAATGTGCGATTTATAGAAATTCTTAAATGTTATTATTTAACTCCAAAATTGTCATTGTAATTTGAATCCAAAGTTGCTCATTCTCCAAGTGAAATAGCAATCTGTAGTGAGGGGGCATTTCGGAATGATTCATATATAAGAACATGGATTAGTATCAGTGAAGCTCATTTTGAGTGGTTTGTAAAGTGGTTCTAAAAGTGCTAACCATACTTTCACGAGGTTATAGCATTCCGCAATTTCATAGAGTCCTATAGTGGTTTTAGTCCGGAAGGTTTCACTGCAATGACACATGTATAATAATGAATCCAAGGTGCAAGATGAAGAGAATACAGGTATATATCCAGCACTGAGTGTCGACTGCAGATATACTCTCACAAAGTTGATATAGCATTCCTCAATTTCATAGAGTCCTGTGGTAGTTGGACCGATAGGTTTGGCTGCAACGACACACGTGTAACAATGACTCCAAGGTGCAAAAGGAAGAGAAGCAAGTATGTATTCAGCACTGACGGTGTTGACTGCACCAATACTGTCGATGTTTGACTTAGCCCAAACCTGTGCATGTTGATGAATGAAACAGGTGTGCACTCAGGCATAGGGTAACAGCAAGAGCGTCATAGACCGGAGACTCCATGTTCATATAACAATGGGAAATAGTTTAAGTCAGAGACTTGGAACTAAAGATTTGTGCAAGAATGGGCTCAGCTTCACCTTGCCCATTCTTAGCACGAATCTACAGTTCCTCGTCCATTCTCCTTGACTTCAACTCAAAATGGTATTGTAAAACAAAAATCAACATGGAATCAGAGTAATGAAAACTATTAGCAAAATCAAGATCACTTCTTGGTACAGTGGTTTGTGACTGCGTAATTGCTTCCTTGTTGGCTTGTGAGCAGGGCGGCTGCAATAAATCTCATTGAAAATCTGTTAAAGCAACCAGACAAGAAAAAGAAATGACACTTTCTTGCCAACCTTGTCCGAGAAATTGATCCATAGAGTTAAATCTCTGAGCTATTTTGAAATGTAGGCATGAGCTCACTATAGTGTACGCCAGCTCGGCATGGCAGCTTAAGGTTGGAAAACCTGACCCATCTAGCCTTATACACGAACATACAGCATACTTACATGTACAGTATGTGCAAAACCATGCACAGCCATGGCATCGCCAACCAGGTTACACATTCATATAACGTGCACAAACTGCTTGTGTTTACAATGTATTACTTTTCTTCGCGAAGCACACATGAACTCACATTCTTGTACCTTATTTATGCAGTTAATTGGTGTTTGGTTCCAAAAAGATGGCTGTTTAACAGAACATCCTGTACTAGGCACATCATCAAATGCGACCTCAATGTTCATTAATGAAAAAATTTATGCAAAGTGCAGTTTCTACTACATTGTTGGCTATACCTACATGTACAAATTACTGATTTAATGAGCATATGGCAATGACTACCTTCTGATAAATAATACACCAAACAACTCTGGTTGAGTGACTCTACTCCTGTTACTTTGTGCCGTGATGTAGTTGATCTACGTGATTGGGATTTATGCTGCGAAATGTGCGAGAAGTGTAAAATTGTCTACTATACATGGAAAATTTGTGTGTTCTGTCATGTAAAAGGAATACCAAGTCACAACCTGACATTCCTCTTTTGTGTCAACTATACATGTAGTTTTATATTGTTCCATGTGTTTGAAGTTTTCAAAGACAATGCATACTTTGCGCAGTGCCCAATGTCAGTGCAAGTGCTAACAGGAAATCTGAAATTCTGAAAATGATGCCGATATATAAATTGTCACTTCTGCTGTCTCACTGTGTGGTCTTTTTTCCTATGATGTCCACTGTATGGTACAAGGAATCATGGGTGGCTTTCATGACCCGATTCCCGTTTTGTGAAAATAAGTTAAATTCAAAATGTAAAATTAAAAAGGGGACCACTCTCTTTGGGTGAGGAATAAACCCTTTTTATGCTTTTAAGGTTTTACGGGGGGATTAATTTGTTAAGTTTCATTTGCTCACCAGAGGGTGCAACAATACACTGTAACATTTGGAATATAAACTGCAGTTTATATGTTGATTCTCACCCTGAAAATGTCCCTGAGTGGCTGATACGGCAACGTAAGAAGAATAAAATCAGTCAATAAACGCCGCACCTTGCCTCAGCTCAGCCTAGCCAGGGCCGCGGCAGCCGCTGAACCAGCCAGCCAGGTGTACAAGCAACGAGCATTCTGGGCGCGGGGACAAGGCAGTCATTTTTTTGTTGGTTGCTGTTTGCATTGGCTCAACTCACTTGTAATGAAAGAAACCGGTCTAGAAAGACTTAATAGATTTGTTAGTGCACTGTAAGTACTGTTCACACCACAAATCGTGTGGTCAGTCTGTTCGTTTTCGTATTGATTTTATTTGATTGTATTTCGTATAACAGTTGTATAATCCATGTTGCTTTTTATTTCACTGGTCTTTTGGTTTTGAAAAAAACCTTCAGCATGGTCAACAGTATATGTCTTGCACACAGGCAAGGTCCGTTCGTAATTTAAGTAATATAAACGTTTATGCACAAAAATCCTCCTCAGAAAGCACCAAACAATTTTTGTTCGACCATGTCCAGGTCTTGGTTCAATGATGCAAGACTGCACTTGATAAAATTCTTTGTTAGCTTGTGAACAATATGGATTAATGAGATTAGTTATGGATCTCTGTCCTGCTCTCCACGTGTGTACAGTACATGTACGGAATGTAATGTGCATGCTTTGTGCATAGCAGTGGAAACGCAACACGACAGAATAATGACCGAAAAAATGGAGTTCATAAGCCCGACATTTTTGGCTTTGATGAAGCACGGCCTACCTATACTAAAAAGCCAGTCCATATATAATGTATTTTAACAATTCTTATAAGTGCCGATCTGCCATGCTAACAGTGGTGTTTATTCTCTACTTCAACAAAAAGGGTATTGTAACACAAAAATCAACATGGTGTCAAGATCACTATTAATGAAATCAACTTAACAAAAATCAAAAAGATTATTCCCATCATTTATTATATCAATATGGAGGTTGACTGATTTTGCTTGCTTGTAATATACATTGTAAATAGGCATATTCAAAGAGCTCGCTTGTATTTTAGGGAGCCTGGCGGGGTTCAGTGTATGCGAAAAAAAACCTATTTTTATTTGGCAAAAAAAAAATGAACAAAAAATGTTTAGGCCTTACAGGTAAAATAGTTTCGCAGGCCACATTTGAGAATGTAAGATCAGAAAAAGAGTTTTCTTCGTCCTTAACTAGTAAAAACTTACACCCCTTACATTTTGTACATGAGGTAAATAACCAATAACTCATTAATTTCTAAAAGTCACCCAACTCTTCTGGGTCATTGCGTCATTGCTCAGATAAGACAACCGAGTTAGCCCGCTGTGAATAAAGGTAAAATACTGCCCAAATAAGCAATTAAGCAAGGGGCAGCTGCTTTACCAAACTTTGGCGAAACACTCGTCCACATACATGGATCTGAAGCATCGGATTCATACACGGAAGTTGGGGCAGCCAGCACCTGTGCAGTGCAGTGGGCCAAAGACCCAACTCGCTACACTCTTCCTTTGCGGACGTCTCAGAAATTTTAACGCAGATTTATCCAATAGCAAAAATTGTTACGTGCAGTGTGGAGACCATGGAGCCGTTATATACATGTGGCCATCGCCAGTGCGTGCCCAATTACATCCTGTAAAATTCAATGGTGTTTAATCATTTATAGACAAATAAATCATTCTTTTGGAAAGTTTGAATTGTCATTGAAAATACTTTATAAAATGTGTTGAAGTGGAGTTCGGGCGAGGGAAATTTCAAAACAAAAGTAGACGGGAGTCGCCAGAATGGAGAATTTCGGAGGGGCACGGGTACAGTGTCGGGGTAAAAACCAAAAACAGAATCATCTGCCGCCCCGAGTGAAAAGCAGCATATAAAATATTTGCCTTCTGTAAAATGGTAGACCTATTGGTTTGTGGCATACATCTGCAACCATACCTATCAAATCCAAAACTATGCAGGATTTCAAGCCCCGGTGAGTATCACGTTTGCACAATCATCGCTGGTGATGTCTGTTGCATTCTGTAGTTGTATGCCTGCCGTTCACGTTGCGCATAGTTTGCAAAGTCTTCGCAGATTGCTCATGTATCTTCGAAAACAGGGCTTTGGAAATTGTGGTTGTAGACACTTCCCATCGATGGCAGCCGAATATTTGCGAATCGGTAGCTATCTTCGCGAAGGAAAAGGACTCCCCACAAAAGTAATTTTTAAAGAAAAGCACCCCGCGAATAATGAAGATATTTTCGATTGGTAGGGTACATGTACATGTATATTACTCCAATACAACTCACCATTGTTCTTGAATTGCGATGACCTTTATACACCATCTTGACTTCTGGCATATCTATATTATCGAGTTGCATCTCTCCTTTTTCTCGTATCTCTCCTTTCTCTCGTGCTTCCCTACGAGCTAGGAACAACTCCCTTAATCTGGACTCTGTCACACTGGGTGGGCGAGGCCTTCTTGTTTCTTCACTGCAGTGTGCAAAAGATTAGGATCTACATGATTATTGACACAGGTTTCGGAATGAAGGTCACAACTTTACCTTATATGACTGGAAAAATAAACTCAGAAATTAACTTTTAAAATTCTACATAAAATCAATTTTTTTCCAAGGTAAAACCACATCTTTCTTATGCCTGTCATCCACTGCTGGCCAGTGTATCTACTGCATGAACTGCCTGCTTTTTGCCAGGTATGATGTTCAGTATTACTGGACTCTTGGCTGGCACAGAGGCTGTTGTCAGCACCTCAAGTCACTGAAGCGAATGGCTTAGGGTGTGCTTCACTCCACTGCTGAATAGAAGTTCTTAGCAAATTAGTGTCTATTGCATAAAAAAGCTTCCTTGATTGCCAGCAATATTTTTGTCATACACTGGTAGCTGGGACACATGGTGTCCTTGGTACTAACTTTTTACAGTGCTTATTTCTGTAAAAAAAAAAAAATTCTCAACATCATTAATATGTAGTTTGTCACAGTTAGTCTTTGTCACAGTTTCATAATAAACCTCTTGAGAAAATGGGTCTTTCCATACCAAGCATGACTATAATAGAAAGTAGGTTTGCGAT
>NW_019091392.1:156674-172191 GCF_001949145.1 Acanthaster planci | reverse complement strand
TGGTGCTACCACAAACCTACTTTCTGCTATACCTCTTCACCATGCAAACCTTCAAGACTTATCTCCAAGCACGACTAATTTCAAATGCATGTAAATTACCATTGAATTGCCATTGATCTACAAAAATAACTTCCATGTTGGCCCACCACAGTCTTAACCATAGGATGGATTGCATATTAAGGCTTCCTTGATTGCTGGCAGTATTTTGTACATTTTGTGGACATTTACATGTAGCTGGCTACATTTAGCTGGCTACCAGTGCAAACCGAAGGAGTTGGATGCATTAAAGTTTTAATTTAAAATGTTTGTACCAGATGACTTTAGACCAAATGTCTCAACAACAAATATCATTCAGAATATTTTTAACAGGTGTTGAAGACCTTTAAAAAAAATGAGCCATGAAGAAAATGGTACAAAATTGACAAAATGATTAGGAAGATTTGGCTCTCTTCATTCGCCAGTTGTTTTAAATCACTCCAACTATACCAGCATACTTCCCTGATCTCATACCTTACAGCCATCAAAAATAATCTGTAAGTCTGGCTGCATCAGAAATATACATGTTCATTGCAAACATTTAGTTGAAGGAACACGGATGAAAGTTGAGAATTTTGACAGAAGATGTGCATGACATTCAACATGATTGAGAATACTGACCTTTATGCAGTTAGCACTCTCCAGGTGTGATATTTATTGTGGTGTTAGATTTGAAGATATCCCAGCATAAAAATGGATCAAAATTCAAAACTGAGGGCATTTAATTTTTATCCAGAAATGATATTTTACGTCATGAACTTCATTTTGATTTACACGGTACTTACTTCAACAGATATACTTTTGACAAACTTTGGAACAAAGACAAAAAATCCCAGGGCGTTGTACTTCCATGAAGATGCTCATGAACATCAAACAAGAAGCGGGTGCACTATCTGGGCTAATGTCAAAGGTTAAACAGTCCCTAAGGCAGCAAAATGGTTTCCAAAATGTCACCATAAAGATTGACAGACAAAGTTGTCATTGGTATTTTAGACCAAGATTTATAGCAAGATACTGGACAAAAATGTGATAGTTAAAGCCGTAAAAGATGATGGTACGGAGTCCTTTCTTGAATTCTTTTCTTGCCTCAACCACTCAGCTGTAACAATGCACTCCATGGGAAGAGATGCAAGGTTTTGTCAGCTGTCAGTCACTTGAGGTTCCTTGTTTGGAGTTAAAGAATTGAAGTAGATTAAAACCCCACTGTATGGCCCACTGGCTATGACTCCTACTATCAAGCAACAACACAAACACTCTGAAAGAGGGAAGGGCCCATTCAGGCCACAGTCTGGGCTGGTGCCTCAGCAGTAAGGGGGTAAGCTACAAGCCACAAAGGGGCTGGTAAGTAGAGAAACTGGTCAGGAGTGGACACTGGGTCTTAACCCTAACCCCCCAAGGGTTGCTGGCACTAACCTTCCCCATTCACACAAAGTTAAACACCCACATGAGACTTTGTGCACAGAGGCTGTTGGACTTTGTTTTTCTGAGGTATGCCAAACCCAGTGCAAAAGCCAGCTGTTATGGGCCTACCAGACCTACAGTGTATCCCCACAGAATTAAACACTTTACTACTGTTTAATTCTGTGTGGTTGGGGAAGGTTAGGGTTAATGTACATGCGTCTTCTCTCTACAAATTTTAATTATTCAAATTGTCTCTTGATTTTGTATTTCCAACAGATGCCATTTACTATTTTGTGCATTACCCAGTGTTGTCAAGCTGAGAGGCAACATTCAACTCCATTATTGACATCTTGCACATGTACTGTTTTTAATCTTCCATTCTTTCCTATTACTGCACAACGGCACTTGGAAGTCTTGTAATTGAACCCATCCTTACTCTTGCACGAGAAAGTTAAACTAACATTTGAAGCAAGATATGGGACCGAGAGAACCCCCCGCCTTTGTATTGGTCATTGTTTGATCAGAATCTCAGGAATTCTTCACAGACTTTTGGGAGGATGTGTTAGGTAACAATAGTCTAGTGTGTGTATAGGGATTTACAGGTAAGAGGGGTACCCCTCCGTCTCATATCTTGCCTGGTACTGTATACAAACTTGTCTGCATTCTCAAAATTGACAAATTCTTGTGTAAAAAGACTAGTGCCTGGTATGCTGAGGCACACTTCAATGATGTGCTACACAAACTGGCCATTGTATGGTGACCTCATTGAGGCACATTGCCCTACTAAAAATGGCCTATTCAAACCAATTGATTTTTCAATTGGATTTAATTGGAATGAATTTGGTCCAATTGGCAATCAATTGGTGCTCAATTGGTTTCAGTTGAAATGTTTTCTCTCCCACTTGTTTCCCCCATCAATTGGAGATTTCAAATGGGATGCAATTGGTTTCATTTGGTATACTTTCTCTGTTTGTTTTCCTCGATCATTTGGAAATTTCAAATGGGATGCAACTGGTTCCAATTGGTTTGCTTTCAGCTTGTTTTCCCCATCAAATGGATTTTTTAAATGGAATTTAATTGGTTTCAAATAGTATTGAAATGGTTTCAATTGGTTCTTTACAATTGGATTGTGAATTGACACTCAAATGGTGTCAATTGGTTTGAATGGTCCAACTGAGAAAAGGTCTGAATCTAAAATTCAAACCCATTGAACCCCAATTGGATTCCAATTGATTATGTGAATTGGATCCAATGGGTAAGTGAAAAAGATCTAATGGGTAAGTAAATTGGTCTCAATAGGTAAATGAATTGAACATTTTCAGTAGGGTGTGCAGTGAGTTGTTCTCATTGTTACAGCATGGGTTTTTCAAGAGGGCATTTCTTATGATGACACAGAGAAGGTAGCAACTTCAAATGGTATCATACTACAGTCAAAGAACTTGAAATTGTAAATTTTGTCAAATGGTTAGTACATGTACATGTAAGACACATCACTGTGAAAATGGCAGTTGGCCATGAATGTATATGTATGAACTTTAAACTTCAAAGCTAAATGTTAAATTTTCCAACCAGCTATTTTGAGCGTAATCTGAACTTTGAACTAAGAAAATTTATGCTCAAAAACAAACACCAACATACTTTCAGTTTTCAAGCAGCATTCACTGAATCAGGTTTGGAGAACAATGCATGTTTTGACTTTTTTGCTACTTTTTACTTAAGACATCATCATCCAAACAAAAAAGGAGGGGAAAGATAGACTAATACCAACCAAATAAATGATCTAATGGCATGACAAACTGCAATTTTTGCATGGAAGTGCCCACTCCAAGATGAAGACGAAACTTTGTCAAGTACCTTTCACGACGTCGATGTCTTCTACGCAGTCTTGGTGGTCTCAGGATCAGATCATCATCACTGTCACTCTCACTGCATGTAATAGATGGGCTCTCAGGAGAAGCATCCCTATATGTACATTGGATCCAGCAAAGTTACAATGTTACATATGTTACAACCACCAGACAAACAATCCAAAAAGTTCAAATATAGGCAAATTAAAGGTTCTCAGCGATTCAAATCCATTAATGTATTAAATATATCAGAATTGCATACAAAAACAAGAACTTCGTCCGTTGTGTATTTCCTTCGGTTTGGCTGATTTCGACGATTTTCTAGCTACAGTACATGTATTTTTCGTGGCCCCCACTTTCTCCACCGAAAACTCTGAATGATGTACCGTAATGCATCACGTGATGCGATGACGTCACGTAAAGAACCTGATCGTGGGCCACTGACCCGGTGACCGGTGTGATGCGTATAACTATTACTGAGGTACCTTGCCAAAAAAATCCTTGAAATTTGGCCACAACAAGCAACAATACTGACTAGATTATTATTATGGTTTATTATTATGGTTTATTTTAACTCTCCCGTCGCAGCCCAGAGGCTAAATTGTGGGCCAGTGTACACTCATAAAAAAAATACCAATAATTGCTAAAAAACAAAATCTTAAAGAAAGAATTTACTCAGATAAAACTGCTAGTTAGAAAAAACTTAAAGTTTTAAACAAAACCAAGTTCTTAAAAATGTCACTATTACAATTATAAACAATTAAAATAGGACACAAAATCTACAATAAGAAAATTACAAGTACTTCTCATTCAGTAGTTAACCAGAGAAGGGATTGAAGTGTATTTGTATGTACATGTATCAGTTCGGCATCTCGGGATTGACAAAGTGTTGGCATTACGTAAATTATTGGACTTCGTCGGTGGAAGCCAGTCACGATGAGAAATAAGAAGTTTCTTGCCAAATTTCAAACACAACTGATCACCTCTTTCCTTTGCTAGGGTAAATGCAGCTCACTGCACATATGATCATATGACGTATGACTTGAAGTATCAATGGATAAAATAGTCTGAAATGCTCTTTTTTGTAGTTTTTCGAGGGATCCCTGTTATTCATTTGTCAATCCCGAATGCCAAAAAGGACATGCATATTAAACGGTAGGTCTGATATATTGCATGTACACAGTTACAAGATCTTTGACTGATATGCCACAATGTTTAAGCTGATGTAACAAATAAAGCCTTCTATTAAAGGAATTACTCATCACAGTTACCTGGATATCCCATCTGAGATTATTTTGGATATTAATGCCAATGATTTTTAAGACAGTTCAGTTGATCAAGAGTCGAAGCACCTAAATTCAAGTCTGGAATCAGGATAAAGCATTCTTTTTAAAACAAACAGTCAGTGCCTGGCATTTATCAGCATTTAATATCATGTTACTGTCATTAGCACATTAGTTCAGTCGATCAAGTTGATTTTGAATCCAGCTAGTTTGAACAACATCGCTAAATGTCTGGCATAGTGTTAAATCATCTACATATTTATAGCGAATGACTTCAGGAATGTTACATCCGGAGTCACTGATCATGACAAAAAAGGCAACAGGTCACAGTTAGGTGTCCTGCGGAATACCTGCATGAATAGACTGCCATTCAGAAATCTCATTTTGATAACAGACTGCCTGGGTGCGCTCAGAAAGAAAGCTACATGTACATATCCAAGGAATGATAGATCTACGAACACTGGAATCAATGAATTTAGGAAAAAGAATATTGTGGTCCACATGATCGAAGGCCGTGGGAAAGTCTGTGGCAACAATAACAGCAGAGTTTTTGGCCGAATCAGTGTCGCGATGAATTTGATCCAACATTTTAATCAAATAGTGAGCAGCTGAGTTGTCTTTAAGAGAACCAAACTGTTGTTTGTCTAAATTACATTTGATATAATTTTTGATCCAACTAGTTACAAAGCCTTCTAAGACTTTAGCAAAAATGCAAGTCAGTGATATTGGACGAAGATTTTTAACTGTGTAAGGTTGGCACTTTGCTACCGGCACCATATATGCAGACTTCCATATTTTTGGAACAATACGTTCTTTCAAAGAGCAGTTACAAATATCTGATAAGGGAAAACACAGTTCATAGGCAAACTCTTTAATCAACCTTGATGGAATTAAATCGAGGCCTCCAGTTTTATGTACTTTCATCTTTTTCAATTCATGGTATACTTCCTGTGTGGTAATGTACATGTAGTATGTGCGGGGTTGCGCTGCTGGGTGATCAGCTTGACATGCAAGTAGTCAACATGTCAGACTTAACAACCGGGTCTGGTCTCACTTGTGACGAATAAAAACACCTGAGCAATACTGAAGAGAGGCAGGCATCCAGTAGCTTCAAATGTGCTGATTTATTGTAGTTCAGATTTGATTGGAATCACATTGATAATCATTCCCACAATCGCAGGGGAGGAGGCCAACAATCTGCACCAACCGGCATGGCTTAGGGTTTACAAGACGCCATTACGAAGACCCACCGTCTTCCTCCCCTTGCAAAGCCAACTCCTTTTTCAACTTGTCTGTACCTGCCAAAAATCTAAGTCATTGCAGACTCTGCTGCATGGATACAGTTCTATTTTTACACAAATTTGAATACACAGCGGGCTACCTTTTGGCAATTGACTTTAACAGTAAGTAGACGAGTGCCCTCTATTGGTCCAATTAGTGAATAATCAAGCAAAATCATAATATGTTAATCGTTTCCTCACAGTAATAGTTGGCACTTGTGCCAAAGCTGGTAAATATGCAGGCTGCTTACTGAGATCTAGGCAGGAGATATCACATGCTACTGACAAAAAATGTTCATTTATAAGCGAGGCTGTCTCCATTGCAGTATATTTAGCAGCCTCCTCCGCTAGATAAGTTTTCTGTTTGTTATACAGACCAGACATTTTCTTGATTTGTTTATGCCAACCCCGGGAATTACTGTTTTTGGGGTGGTCTACACTTCCTTTATAAAACTTACATTTGGCATTTTTTATTTCACGAGAAACTTTGTAGCGCAGAAGTCACCAAAGAGAAATTTTCCTTCCCAGAAAGTTTTCTGCCTTTTCATTATGAGTGCCTTAAGTTCAAGATTCATCCATAGTTTATCCTCGTTATGGGTGGCAACAGTTTTAGTGGGGAAGAAATGATCAGTTGAAGCATGGAGAGTTTCATAAAATATGTCAACCTTCTGGTTTGTAGAATCAGCTGCTTTGACTTCGCTCCAGTTCTATCCATCGCCCGAATGCCAGTTTGTCAGAGTTCCTGATAGGTCGCACAACTCTGCGATTTATGCAGTTGTGATGCCTCTTGTGTTTTTTAGGCATCAAGATCACCGAGTTGTGGTCACTCATACCAATAGGTGTCAGTGTTTCCAGTTAATTGTAATGATGGTCAATATTAGATATAATTTTGTCCAAGATGGCCTCCCCTCTGGTTGGTTTGTTTACAATTTGCACAAGACCACACACCGGAAAAAGATTTCTTGTATTACACTGATTAAGGTCTCTCAGCAGAACAACGCCTACACCAGGACAGTTGTTCTGGAAGATGTTGAGGGATGTTATTAGATGTTCTATCAATTCCGTTTTGTACCGTGATGCAGGTGGGTGGTAGACGATGCAAAAAATCAAGCCCGGGATGGAGCAGGGTAAGCGAGTAGGTTGGGTCCACACCCACAGTGCCTCAAGCTCATTCGGGACCTGAATTTCTGACAGAGGTCACGATTACATGTAGATATGATCATGTAAACATAATGCCACACCTCCCCCTCGTTTGTTGCCTCTGGGTTTGCTATAAAATCTATAATTAGGGATGAAAAATGCAATGTTTTCGACAGCAGGCAGAAACCATGTCTCAGTAATGGCAGCAACATCGATATCATTTGCATTTAATATTACCTGAAGTTCATCTATGTGTTGGACAAGCGATTGAGCATTCAATAACAGGATCGACGGAGGATGTATGGTCTTGGATTCACACTCCAGCCGAAATGTTAACCAGATTTGATGTGTCTCTCCCAAAAGAATCTTGATTCGAGATATGTGTTCTTGGGTGGATTAACGCTGGGATTCGTTGGTCTTTAATTTTAACTCCAGCACGGCATCTCCGAAGAGGGGGTCACTACTTGCATATATACAAGGCCATGAAAACTGACCACCCAAACTTCGGGATCCGGTAACTGACATTGCAAAGCTCCAGTAGTTCCTTTCTTGAATTCCGAGTTCTAGTCGTAATCATCATACATCTTTCCTGGTCATGACAGGGTGCTTTCACATATTCAGGAACAGGGTTAGGGTTAATATCGCCACATTTCAGTATTTCTTGGCGAAATGTAGCACTTGTGTTACTGTAGCACAACAGTTGTGGTCCAAATGATTGGCGTTTGTAGCTGGGAATAATGGTGGATTTCATACTGACTGCATACTGGGTTCCTTGGAAGTTCCTGCAAAGGCTGTGGCCATGCATCAGCAATATGACAAACAGTACCAGACACACCCTTGCCCCGGCATTCCACATCATTGTCGGACTGATTGTGAAATATCACAGAGGCATTGGTCCTTCACACGAGGTAGGGCTTCTTAACCTTGCGGAATATTGCAGAGAGCAAGAATTACGGCAGAAACTCGCACCAATTTTTTAGCTTTATCACTTCCAAAGCATCTAGGCTTCACTTACAAACTACTAAAGTACAGTACATAAAACATGGGTTGAGCAAAGGCTAAACAGAAAAATCAACTCTAAAATGAGAGCCAAAACTCACAACTGGCTGCCGTTGGGGCGCCCAGTCATCCAGTCTCTGTCAGATGTGTCATTGCAGGATGCAGCAATACACCAAAGGCCGGTGTACGCCTGCCCAGTTCCCAAAAGACCCAGTATTACGGGAAATCTAGACAGCAAAAGTGTGCTTGACCAGGGCACTCTGGGATGGGCCATCCTTGATGAGTGTCATCTGCAGTAACCATTTTACAGCCGATGACTACGAGAAAATGCTCCACGAAGAGTCTGGAATACCAAATGCACCTCGGCCGAAAAATACAGCAATCCCAAGTAGAATTAGGAAAGATTCTGACTGCGACCCAGGGGAACTGAAGAAACTGAAGCAATGCATTTGTAAAGTGAGAAAGGAGGAGGGTAGGTTGTGTACCATTTCCAACGTAGGCCTAACGTGTGCACAGAGGCCATGCAACAAGTGAAGTGTGTACACAAAGCATCAGCTAGTAAAGCATATTCATGCATATACAGTATTTTGTAATTATAGTATTAATTAGGCTCCCATATGTCACACTCTGTGTTTCACACTATCTGAAATGGTGTGTGAGTGTCAAAATGTTAGCGATTAACTCGGGCCTGCTCGTCCAGTTGGACTGGCCTCCATCTTCTTTTCGCGTGAACGGCAGAGAGAAGAAAGATGGCAGCCACCATACACTGCAAATAATTTTCGTTTTCAGGCGAGAATATGGAAGCAAATTCACTGTCTCTCTTATACAGTGGAATATGTTAGGGCTTTGGACATATACCTTTATCTGAATTAAACAGGGTATGGGCCGGTAATACAGATATCACAGTAACTTAATGATTCATAGTTTGAAGATATTAGCGGTAATGGAAGTTTTTCTCTGGATTTGAAGTAAACACACAAAAATTCAGTGCCCATATATACATTTTCCTTGGGGGGGGTGATGTGTGGTTTGATCGGATATAACATGTTGTAAGCGCAGGGAAAATATAAGAATGCGTTACATTCTGATATATAATTTTTCTCTCTTTTCAAAAAAGCTATGTGGAGGACTTGATAGCTGAAGTGGCAAGGTTGGGCTGCATGGACAGAGGGAGAAAAAAATGAGGGCCAAGAAGACTGCAAAGAGACTGAAGAAAGCTCCCAGTCTTGCAAGCCAGTACGAATATCCTTCAAAGGATGAAATAGTCGCGAGCAACTGTTCAGTGTTGAAGATTTAATTTTAAATAGTACAAAACGTTTTAGAGGTGACTAGATGGGGAGGCTAATTTGGAAAAAGACTGTTTCATCTTCCGATTATCAGAAATTCTATTAGTGATTTTATTTCATTTGGCTTCGGCAACATTTGATGATGTATCATCTAAATGTTTCGTTAAAGATAAGTAGGCTGTGCATTGTGCGATGTACATGTACATGGAAACCGACATACATGTATACACACACTGATAATGAATTGGAAGATTGAGCATTATTTATTGGAAGGACGACTTGAGGCTGTCAGAAAATCTACATGTACATTTTTTTGGTGTGAAAAATAAACTTTAATTTTTAGTGTTGGTGCACAAACATGTGCCTTGTGATACTCCCCGTACAGTGTTACCAACAATGTTGCAAAGTATACTAAAATTTTTGCCTGTGTTTCATTATTGATAGTCCACACAAAAGAAGTTGAAATTGACAGAAAATTTATGAAAATCGATGAAATAGGGATTTAAGAGGTTCTGTTTTCCAGAGAACTATTTTTACGATACCTTCTCTGTCATTCAGGTTATTGAAACACTGACATATTTAAATGTATGGATACACCCATCGAACAAATGAAAATTTTTAGAGAAAAACTTCTTGCTACAATATGAGACAACATCAAGATGTATTAGCATTTCTTCTTGCTGAGTAAAATGTAATGAGATGCCAAAATAAGAAGCATGGCTATTTGGTTTACATGAACTTAATATATAGGAAATGAGACTACTTCATGGAAAAACTGTTTGTTTATGCTTGATTTGATAACAAGTAAAACAAATTTGTCATGTACCCTAGAAAACAAGTGAAATAAAAAGTCTTTTTGTGTAGAAGTTGTGGAGGGCAATCCAACGAGTGTGCACATGTGCTTACTTCTTTCACAGTAGTTTGCCGGGACTTTGATGTTCCTTTGGCCAGTGACAAAACCATTGGGCCAGTGACAAGCTTAGATTTCCTGGGCTTAATGATTGATACAGTTGCCCAGCAGATTAGGATTCTTTCGGCCAAGGTCCTTGCAATTCTGGCGAAGTTGGATTGCACTTTGCCCAAATGTCAAGTCACCCTCTGTAAGCTTCAGTCATTGCTGGGTAGCCTAGATTTCGTTTGTAAGGCAATACGGCCGGGCAGGGCCTTTTGCGTCATTTTTTCCATCTCACAAGTGGCATTCAGAAACCCCATCATCGTATCCGTATTTCATCTGGTGCGTGGGCCGACATGCTGGCTTGGCGGGAATTTTTGTTCCATTTTAATAATAATATAATTAATAATATAATAATAATAATAATTTTAACAGCCGCCCCTGTTATGACATCCTTGCCTGCAGACCTTTGTTACAACTTAAGTTAGAGGTTCACAGTCTTTTGATAGACTCAGCCGCCCCGCATACCCATTCAGTTTACCAATGTGTTTGCCAATTTTTTCGTTGGTTTATTTCCCGCCATGGTTTTCTTAACGTATCTTCTAGTCCCACATTGCAGCAGCTTGTAGACTTTATTGTATTTTTGTCCATTAATGGGTACGCTCCGGCTACTGTTGCATATTATGTCTCAGGGATTGCATCTATACTCTGCTTGCAGGGTTCCCATGACATAACTAAACATTTCATTGTGAAACAAATGTTAGCTGGTTTTTGCCGCCGGTACGGTCGGCGCGATCAAACGCCAGTATATTATTCCTGCTTTGCACTTCGTTTGTACCAATCAGTATGAAGCCCTACTGTTTCGAGCGGCTTTCCTGTTAGCATTTTTTGGGTTTCTGCGTGTCAGTAAACTCACCGCATCCACCCGTTCTGGAATTTCACCTTTACGTCGTTCTGATGTTACCCTTCATCATACCTCTTCCGGCAGTGTGGTTAATCTAAACATTCGTTTCTCCAAGACCGACCAGTACGGTCAGGGTTGTGTAATTTCAATACCTGCTATTTCTGAGGGTGAATTTTCCCTGTGCCCCATTCAGGCCACTACACAGTTCCTAAGCATGTGTCCTCAGCATTTCAGCAATTTCCGTCCCATTTTGATGGTTCTCCAATTACACGTTCTCAATTCACTGCTGTTTTAAGGCGGGCCCTTGGCTTCGTTGGCATACATGATACCTGATATACACGTACTTCTCATTCCTTCCACATTGGTGGGGCCACAGATGGGTTGTTGGAATTCAGGGGTTTACCAGCCGCTACATTCGTATTAGCAGTGAGCTTCTCCCATGATGCTGCTTTCAAATTTGTGGCTGCTTCATACATTGGGGTCATGTTAGCCCACGCCAAAAACAACCATGATTCAAACCCATACACTAACTTTTCATTAAGTATTGATAGCTATTTAATTTCTGTTTTACTTCCATGAGTAAATCCACCAATAGACAACAAGCCCCTTGTCTGGGTGGTTGGCAACTCATTCATCCATTGGACCTCCTGTGTGGCATTATCCTCTCTTGGGGGAGGCACTTGACGGACTGACAACTGTTTGTTGGATGGGTTGGCAGGGTCTGCAGCTGGACCAAATCAAAGACTTCCTTCACAGCTGCTGGATGGTGGAGCAAGCACTGCCAACATAGATCATCATACACGTTGGCTCCAATATCTGGGCTATGTCCCCAAGAAATCAATGCTTGAGGGGATTAAACAAATTCTTGCCATCACCCGAGCATTATTACCTCACTCAATCATTTACTGGTCGGAGATTTTGCTAAGGGTTTCCTATCCCTCGGCTAACAAGCAAAATTCGGTAGAGCACACCAGGCGAGCTCTTAACCGTTCAGTGGGCAATCTTTTCCACAGGGCGCTGGGCGGGTTGATTGCTCACCCCCAAATTGAGTGGTGGCGGCAGGATTCATATTTATCAGATGGGGTGCACCTTGTGGATGCCGCTTCAGAGTTCCTTATTTGTAACTACCATACGGCATTACTTCAGTCTTGCGAAGTGGCTTGATTTCCTGATACAATGCCTATGCAAACACCCCCCCCAACACACATGAGGTCACTTACCTACCACGCGGCCCATTTGGTGGTGGTAATGAACGACCGTGTGGTGGAATTTCATTCTTATCACCATCATGGGCCTTAGGATTATGCATCAATATAGCAATCTAAAACCCAAGCAATCAATGAATTTTTACATACATGGAATTAATATGAAGTCTATATATTGTTTATGGTTTACTTTGCAGTTTATAACCCAGATGGAATGGGTAGCCTATATACGTGTACGTACAGGTGTGACATGAATAATGCCCATTGCGTGGATTATGCTTCAACCGGGAATATGCTAGTTTTTACTGCTAGACCCGATGCTATGTTCGACGGGACTTGCTTTATTAATCGATATTATGTCACACGGCTTACGCTTCGAATGGGGACTAGTTGCTGGATTGACTTACAATGTATTCTGTTGTCTTGTGGCTTATGCTTCGACCGGAGACTGGTCATGCTTAATTGTCTTATACTGTTGCCCCGTGGATTACGCTTCAACCGAGACTTGCCATGTTTAATCGTCTTGTACAGTTGTCTCGCGGCTCATGCTTTGACTGGGGACTTGATAAGTGAGCTAATTACAGTCCCCGGATTATGCTTTGACCGGGACTTGCTCAGTTTAGCTTATTTATAATGTTGTCTTGCAGTTTATGGTTCGACTGGGAGTGTGCTAAACGATCACTTGCATGAAATGCTAATGGTTATCGATCTGGAATTCAAACTGCTCTAAAACTTGCGTTGGTGTAAGACCTCATTCATTTTGTGTCTGACATATGCAGCAATACGAGCCACTCAAAATTTTCAGTGTTTTTAAATTTCCATTTTTTCCCCCAATGTTTTTGGAAGTTAAAAAAAGTTATTTTTTAAAAGGGACTGTACTGACTCACTTATATTACTAGCCTCATATAGTATCGGGTCTAAGTTGACATGGGACCGTAACAGGGTACATGTGCTGCTGCAGTTTTTGAGTCCTTACAAGAAACTCAGCAGAACAAGATGAAGCACACAAACTGTCAACACACAAAAGTTCTTCCTCTGGAATTTTCCTTCAAAATTTGCAAGCAGTATCGTATGGCACATGCTATCAGCAAGAACCTTGGTGTCCGATACAAAACTCTTCTCAATTACTCGTCATTTAGCCACTGCCCTTTCAACAAAAGAAAAAGAAGTGATGTAACATCAGTGCAGACAGAACAAAATGTGAAGGATTTCTATGTCCGGCCAGATGTGAGCTGTTTCTTGCCCAACAAAAAAGATGTGATGAAAAGGATGGTGCCAAAGTATGTCATTCAATCTAGTCTCTCTTCTGCATACTGAAAGTGGAAGCAAGACAATCCAACAAAAAAACTTGGTTTTCGAAAATTTTCGTCACTCCAAGTAATGTTCTGACACAGAAGCATACAAAACTCACTCAGTGTCTCTGCGAATACTGTACGAACATTGAACTTAAACTGAAAGTTGTAAATCAGCAAGCCCTGAATCACAAGCTACCTGAAGTGAGAGTCATTGATAAATATCATGCCATTATTGACATACTGTGCAAAGGACGAAAAATCTTTCCACAAGAAGACCTACATAATGTATAAATGCCAGCACTGTGAAGTGAAAGGGTTGTCCAACTACCTTGGGAAGTTAGTTGAGAAGCATGGTGAGGAAGATGTTTCATGGATGAAATGGAAGATGGTGGAAAGCATCGGGGAAAAACAAACGCATGGCTCTTTCATCGGAAAGCACCACACTGAGCGACACGGTGAAGCAGTTGCTGAAAGAAATGGAACCTTTCTTGCAACATCTTTTTGTTTCTCAGTGGAAGCATCTCCGGTTCAGACACATCACTGACAATCTGCCCGCAAATGCAGTTGCCTGTGTCATGGAGTTCTCCAACAATTACTCACGTGCAACACAAACCGAAGTCCAGTCTGCTCATTGGGGAAAGACCCAGGTAACGCTGCATCTCATAGTTGCCCACTATACTTGCCCAGCTGATGGAGGGTCAGTTCGAGAAAGTTCAACATTGTGTCATCAGATTTGAAGCACGACAGCCATGCAGTGTCAGCATTTACACGTGAGGCATGTGATCATCTGACAAAGGTCCGGAAGTTACCTCTGGTGAGAGCAGTGCAGTTTACAGATGCTTGTTTAAGACAATACAAGTCCAACACACCCTTTCTTGATATTTCATACAGTCAGTATGACTATGGGTTCCCAACAGAACGGCATTTTTTTGGTTCAAGGCACAGAAAGGGGCCTTGAGATGGGGATGGAGATGTTATTAAAGCAGCAGCAGAGCGAGCAGTAAAAAGTCAGCAATGCAGCATCCACGATGAAGGATCTTTTTTGAGTTCTGCCGAGACAACTTGTCCAAGCCTGTACACCATAAATCATGATGGCACATGCAATCACTCAAGGAGGGTCTTCGACTTTGTGGGGGATAGGATAAATAGACGCAGGCCCAAATGGATAGGGAAGACCCTCGCTGGTACTCGGAAGTTTCACTTCATCGTAGGTGTGTCACTGGGATTAGTTAAAATCAGACCCCTCTCCTGCTCCTGCAATGGCTGTGAATGTGAAAAGTGCGTTTTCTGTTCTAGCAAAGAATACACTGATCGATAGTTGCAGAAGTCAGTAAAAGTTTCTAAGCATCAGAAAAAGGAGACAGATGAGGTAGATGAGTATGAGGGAGAAGAGGACAACATTGATGACAATGACGAAGAACAATATGAAAGAGACAGTGAAGGGGAAGAACAGGCCCATGCAGATGGTGAAGACAAACAAATAAACAGAGCTGGTAATGATGAAGGGGCTGTTATGAGAAAGACCAGGAAGGTGGAAAACAGATAAAGAGCGATGACAACGGAGAGGACTGGGTAGGGAGTGATGGTGATGAGGCAGACAGGACTGGGAGTGGTGGTGACAAGGGAGGCTGGACTGGTACGGGTGGTGACGAGGCACAACAGGCTGGGAGTAATGGTGATGAGGCAGACAGGACTAGGAGTGGTGGTGACAAGGAAGGCTGGACTGGGAATGGTGATGACAAGGCAGCACAGGCTAGGAGTGGTGGTGACGAGGAAGACCAGACTGGGAATGGTGGTGATTGGGAAGGCCAGACCGGGAGTGATGGTGACAAGGCAGACAGGACCGGAAGTGATGGCAATGCCACTTTCAACATAGGTAACTTGACATCTTTGAACTTGTTACGTGGTCCCAACTTATTGATGACATGTTTCAACAATCATCTAGGTTA
>NW_019091392.1:113525-145866 GCF_001949145.1 Acanthaster planci | reverse complement strand
CGTGTTCTTTAGAAATCAGTAAGCCTTTGAGATCACAGAGATCTGTAGCATTCAGGAGGATTAAAAACATAGACTGTGAACATTTTCGTCAAGACATCCGCTGTTCTGGATGTATTTGGATGATACTTCATTACCCGACCCCAACGCGTTTGCAGCTTTTCACGATTCGGAATTAAGGTTGGTTCTTGACAAGCATGCTCCTGTTCAATCAACAGTTCTCACTATACGGTCGAATACACCATGGTTTACTGAGACCATTAGGAAGGAGAAATTTAATCGTAAAAACTTGAGCGTCGCTGGCGATGTACTCGACTCACTGTTGACCGGGAGATATATAAAATGCAACGTAATCACATTGTGAAGATGATCGAGGATGCGAAAGTTCATTATTATCAAAACTTCATCCATGAGAGCAAGGGGAATTGTCACCAGATTTTTCGTGTGATTGATAATTTGTTATGCCGTAAGTCAGTTCCTACTCATAAGTCTGAGGTCGAGTTGGCAAATAGATTCGCTAATTTCTTTCAAGATAAGATCAGCAACTTACGATGTACGAGTAGTGTGGGTCAAGGAGATTTTGATATTCAAGATCCAACCCTTCCTGAAGGATGTAAGCTTAATTTAGGATCCACCACTTGTGCACAGATCCAGCAAATCATACGCAAGTGTCCTCCAAAGACTTGCGGTGCTGACCTGATACTGATTGCACTTTTAAAATGCTGTCTGCCTGAAATTCCCCCGACAATCACATCTCTTGTTAATTCTTCCATTAACAGTGCAGTTTTCCCAAATGATTTAAAGATGTCTACTGTCGGAGTTCCAAAATCTCGCAACCTCAAGGCTGATCAAGCCGAGCTGCTTAAGAATTATTGGCCAGTTGCCAATTTACCATTTGTCTCTAAGGTTCTTGAGAAGGTGGTTGCGCAACAACTGACTAATCATATGACTAGGTTTACGTTACATGAACTTTTTCAATCAGCATATAAGCGCTACCATGGGGCGGAAACGGCTCTTGCCCGCATTCAAAATGACATTTGGAAAAATATGGATGAGGGCAAACTTTCCATTCTGGTTTTTCTTGATCTAAGTGCTGCTTTTGATATGCTTGATCATGACATTTTGCTTCAGCGATTAAGGACACATGTTGGAGTCTCACAAAATACCTTTGACTGGTTTTCTTCTTATCTTAGAGACCGTTTACAAAGAGTTCAGACTCGGTCTTTATCGCCTGATGATCGGAGTAGATTGGATGTTGGAACCATGAGTGACACCTATACACTTAAGTATGGTGTCCCCCAGGGCTCTGTACTCAGACCACTTTTATTCAATGTGTATATGTTGCCATTAGGGAATGTTATTAGGCATCATGGACTGAGTTGTCATTTTTATGCAGATGACACTCAGTTGTATTTGTCAGCACAGCCAACTGCCAGTGACATACAGCAACAAGTGTCAGTTTTAGAAAAATGCTGTGACGACATCAGATGTTGAATGGCGATTAATTTTTTGAAGCTAAATGATGATAAAACAAATCTGATTATCATTGGATTGCATATGTCGTTGAGCAGAATTCCTAGGACTGTTGTGGATATGGGTAATCACAATATTACTGCACTCTCTGGGAGTGATTTTTGATAACAAAATGAATATGCAATTCCACATCAAGAATGTCTCTCGCACTGCAATGTATCACCTGTACAATATAAGCAAAATTAAGTGTTATTTGGGTCAGTCAGCCACGGTGCAGATTATTCATGCACTTGTTACGTCTCGCATTAACCATTGTAACTCTGTTTTAATTGGTCTATTGGCATCAGCCCTTGCTCCTTTGTAGAGAGTCCAGAATGCTGCAGCAAGACTACTCACTAATGGCAAGAAATTTGACCACGCTACTCCTGCGCTGATGCAATTACATTGGTTGCCAGTAAAATACAGGGTAATTTTTAAAGTGTGTCTCCTGATATTCAAATGTCTTCACGACAGTGCTCCAAGTTATTTAAGTGATTTGCTTGATGTTAGGATTCCGGCGATTCACCAGTTCCGCATTGGACACGTCTAGGCTTACTCTCCCAAAAACTAGGCTGTCTTCTGCTTGCGAGAGAATGTTTTGTGTGGCTGGCCCCCGTCTCTGGAACCAGCTTGAAGTTCAACTTAGAGATTCTAGGAATGTGGAGTGTTTTAAGACCAGGCTGGAGACGCACCTTTTTAAACAAGCATTTTTAGTTTCTTAGTATTGGTTTTAACTATTGTACATGTAAGTTTCATTTACAGTATTTCTTTATTCATTCATTCAGTTATGTATTTCTTTATTTATACTTATACTGATGTACAGCGCCTGGGAGCAGCTTGATGGATTGGGCGCTTTATATGTCAATTATTATTATTATCATTATTATGCATGCCTTTTCATATGTTGTGTGCATTACTAACCATAACCCGGCTGAGTCATCTACGCTCGACCATGGCTCGACCAACCCTCGCCGTAGACGGGCCGCGCATGCCACACTGCAGATACATGTACAGTACAGTACCTGCACGTCCGTTTGTGTACATGTACATGTCTCCTGACGCCTACAGACATAGCATACTGTCCAAAACATTGAGGGTACAGTCCAATAATTCAAGTCCCTTTGAAAACAGCATAAAAATCAGCACTGTTCAGGGCCCAATAAATGCACGCCAACATCCCTGAGATTTCTGAAACACAAATGAAATTCTTGTCTGGTCACTAATCTTTCAATTTCTTTTCAGTTTTTTGTGGGTTAACCAATTACATTTTTAATTATTCCCACAAGACAAAATCACCCCCGAAAAAATGATTTTTCCGAAGTCTGATTGCAGCCATTTTTCAAGTGGCAACCCTCAATTTTCTCGAGCAATTAGGGCCATTTTTAACCGTAGTTTTTAGGCATTCTGCTCGCATATGAAAGCTCAAAGACCCGGGCAGTTGATCCTGGCAACTCACCATTTGGGGGGCCAAATAATCTCCTTTTTCAAAAGATACTGTGGGGGCACTTTTAATGCTAATGAGCTGGCCCGAAATTCTCACTTGAATTAGTGGTCTACACCCTCGAGCACCACATACGCAAAGAGAGATACATGTACATGTATATTCCTGGAGCTACCCTAAATTTATCCAGTTTGCTTGCTACCTCCACCATGAGAAGCTACAAATCTCATCTTACATAAAGATGTACATGTACAAGTTGAATTTACCGCTTGAACAGTTCCAGATGTTGACATCAGCTTTCAGTTTATTTTAATCTGGTTCTTTGACACCTTTTTAGTGATTCTTGCCACAATCACGATGTCAAATTTTAATCACATATTTAAGATTGAAGACGGATGTTAAGAAAAAAGTACATGCTGATGGCAATCATCTTTTTAAATAAATTATGACAATCTGATTTCACACATGTAAATGAAAGTCAAAACGTATCATTATGATCTTAGGCCTACAGTGCGTGAAAACTTCATTGCTCTGGTTGTGTTGTTAAAATAATTTGAACATTTGCGTAAGTTCAAGAAATGTACAATTCACCTCACTTTTTGATCACTTAGCAGTAATATGTTGCACCTTTAAAAAAACAACAACAACAAATGCTTAGAGATAGTGATTTGATGAAGCATGTTGTAGATAGTACAATTCAATACTGTGGAAGTGTGGATTCCATTGCTGGCTCTTTAGGGCTTGGATAATTCTGAACACTCCCGCCCGTACACTCATGTGATTATTTATAAAAGCCGACTATTTTTATTTTACAAATTTTATGGGGTCTTTAGAATTTTCTATTTAAAAACTGCAATCAATCGTTTTTCACTGTTGTGTTATGGTTCTGGACTTTCAATATCCGATGAACAGTATTTTTATTCGAGTGTTGATCTTTGCTGCAATACTCCCCAAAACATCCTAAAATGACTTTTCCACTACTACATGTAACTCCTGCTTAAACGTTCACTAACAATTTCCATCCGACATATTAGATCTTGCCCCTACATGTATGTTTTGGAAGCAACTTAACTTTTATTTCCGCATCCGCTTACAATTTATTCAGTAAACTGCAGACCGACATTGCTTTTGGTGATATTTTCCTTTAGTTTACATTTTTCTTTGTGGTTTCTGTGTGAATGTTCCGTATTTTTTCAAAAATAATTATATTCACCATCCACTGCAACACAGATTCCACATTGCACGTATTCATACTTGCATAGCTGTTATGTGTGCTATTTTTGGTACTAGAGGCATAGATGTTATACATTTCGGAGAAAGACGTGGCAAAAATCAAGATAATAATGTCCACAATACTGGCGCGTGGGCCGCATGAAATGTTAAAAAACTTCATTGAACTGTGCATGTACACACGTGCAGACTTTTTCAGGGCACACAACCAAGTTGCAGTATGTCCTTGTGGTACATGTACGTACATGTTCAGTCATGCAGTATGGCTGGCATTCGTCTCGATTTATTGCTTCACTCTTTAAATGTTGTTTTCACTACTCGATGACGAAACTACTTTTGAAACATGTTACTTGGGCTGAACCAACATTTAACATGACCACGACTATTCAGGCTAAGCTTTTATAAATGTTCAAATCACATTTTTATGTTCCAAAAAATGGCCATCAAATTTTAAGATGTGATTTTCTTTTACTTTTTCAGTGAGTACACTGCTTTAATAGTTTCGGACCTTTATGTTAGTTGGGTTAAGTCTCCTGGTCCTTTGACACCTTTGTTTAGTTTTTGATCCTTACCAAAACCACGAAGATGTCAAATTTTCATCAGGTGGTCAAGTGGGACTTTAACCAACAGAAAGAATTAGTAAACCTTTATTACAATACTCTGATTTTTTTGTTAATTGGGAATTACAATTACAAAAATGAGCAGAAGAAAATATGAATTATTTAAAAGTCATGTAACGTGGCAGGAAGGGGGAAATGGAAATGTGTAATGGCAGTGGTAGGTCACAATGTTAGTTACAATGTTAGTCATGTTAATGCAAATAAAATGAAAGAAAACATTTAATGCCGCTTTAGCTGAACATGAAAATAGGAACAATATTGTTGGTGAGGAAGTACCAAACAGTTGAATTGATCTCATGTTGTAAAGTGAACAAGTAAATCAAGAAAATCTTTGCATTGCCAGAAACTGCTAACAATGGCAAATTTTTATATTCCTGAAAATTCGCGATTATGAAAACTGAAGATTAATTTCTTAATTTGGGAAAAATAACACTGTAGGTTGACCACTTTCAATTCCCATTTACAATCCTGCACTTCATATCCTAATACACTTCTGCCAAAATTCTTGAATGATTTACTTCAGCTCGTTTAAGTCAACTATATAGCTTTAATCACAAATTGTCTTCCTGCAATGAAAATTACTATGGCAGTAGCACAGTATTGCTGGAGAAATTCTTGTCTCTTTCACAGCTTGAACTTGAAATAATGCTGCAAAAAAGCAATCTGCTATCAGACTCAGGGTAGCCCAGACGTCGTACTATACATGAACGAACTGAAGCTCACCCGTCCTGCATGCAGAGTGAACAACGGTGGAAGTCCACACGTGAGAATACGTGTAAGCCGTGATAGTTAAAGGAAAACAAGACCGCGCCTGCCGTGCGTGGAGCTGTCAAATAAAATAGTCGGCAATCATGGCTGTGTGGAAGCTAACTTGATGGAAGAATCACACTGGAAACCAACAATATTCAGAAACAATGATCATCGAAGGAAATGAAAAGTATTCATACATTTTATGAAAGAAAATGATGAAACAATATTCACGTTGTACATCACAGGTAAAAACATCGAGGTAGGCTATATTAGAAGACATGGAAACGATCATATGGATCTACAGAAAATCAATATATAAATTTGACAGACATAGACTGTAGCTCGATTTTACCGCGCAAATTTCATGCTGTTTAATGACACCATTTGCCAAAACAGCCTGTTCGGATGATATTGATGCCCGTTCAGATGGTATTGACGCCCGTTCGGACGGTATTGACATCGTATGCTATGCACCTTCAGTGACCTTACATAGCCCAGACAAAACAGGCGGTACTTCATCTGATCATCCTTCCAAGAAAATATTGATAGTTTGGGATAATCAAACTGAATTCAAAAGACAGATATCCATAATTCACCTGCACATGTTACATACATGTACATGATCAAGTCAGTCCATTTTTCATGAACGTATGTGTAGGCTTACAGTACTTCTAGTGGAGTGTCAAGATCGCCATTGTGTAATGTGATTAACTTTAAATAGCGGTGGTGTGTAAACAGTGATGATTAGCGGTAAACAAACGAAATTGTGCTTTTATTGTCAGGACGAAATGGTGACAATTAAACATGAAACTGAACATTATTAAACCGTAAATACTGTCACTTGAAAATCATTTTCCATGCACTGACGTAGGTTACATGGAAAGGCAAGCTGAGGAAATTGGAGCAGGCGTCCTATACCGTATTCGGTGCCCTTGAAAATTTTTTCCAAAGAAAAGAATGTCCACGCAAGCCAGGGTGGATAACGTGAAAATCAAAGCCACCCAAGCCTGAAAATCTAGCTACTAAACATTGGTATTTTGGGGGCCTGCATGATTCACGCAGGAGTCCAGACAATTTAAAACGATACTGTACTCACAGTCTACCGGTATTGTTTATTGTTTATACTGGAAAGCCCTTCTCTATCGCGCATGTGGTGGTGTATTTTGTTGCAAATAAAATGCAGTCTCACAAAAGTAAAAAAAGTTTTAAAATAGGAATTACATGTACATGTGCTCCCTCGCACATTTCCTTTTCATGCTGTATCTGAACTTATTTTTGGCCATTCGTTATTGATCCAACCTCAAAAATTACTCGGAAAACTTAAAATTCATTTAGGCATGTTTGACAACACTAGTAAATTTGGCTACATTCACAAACCCCTTTCCAGGTATTTTTTCATTATGAAAAGGAATGTTTCAACAATAAACGGCTAACAATGCTTCACCTTGCAAGTTTCCCACGTTTTTCATTCAATTATTTGGTATACACTGTACTTCTATTAAGCTTACTACACAACTTCGGGGGGGAAAAAAGACAACTTAAGGCCCCGGTCTACTTCTTTTCAAGTTGTGTTTGGCAAAGTGTGAAGCACTGGCAAATTTCGCAACACATTTGTAAATTCACGCTGTGAAAGGGAAGGTACAACATCGATTAAATTAAAAATCATTCTGGCCTACTGTCCAAGTTCAAAAGAAATCAGTGATTTGTGATTGTTTCATTCTCATGGGTAAAGAAAGGTTTCCACGCAATCTCCAAAATCAATCAGACTTGCCGGGAAAACTTCTGTGGACAAAGCAAAGTGCCTAACAACATCAAGAGCTTTGAATGCCTCATGGATACAAGGATCACTGGGGACCTCATCAACACTGCCAGTGGGTTCAACATCTTCAACCTCCGTATCCGAGTTGGTATTTGTGGACCTCACAGAGTCAATGATCTCCTCATCCGTGAGCTGCTGGGTGTTACCTCCAAGTGATGGTATCCTGTCCTGGCCGAGGATGTCCACTAGATTGTCCTAGATACTGACGTGCTTCTCCTTCATTTTGCAGCAGAGCATCATTGATAGATGGAGTTTCTGCTGGACCTGTCTCATCAGGGCGAACATATCCAACTCCTCGGAAGCAGTTAGGCAACAGTAGCTTGACTGACCTGACGCCATGCATTCTTGACAGCAAAAAGGGCGTCAAGGAGATCCCATTTGAAGGGGGAATTTCCCTCAGCTGCCTCCAGGTGATGGGTTGTCAGAGTCCTTCGGTGGTGAAAGTTCTCGATGACACCACCATCCATCGGTTGGGTACAGCTTGTGGTATTCGGCAGTAGAAATACCAGTTCGATGTTGTCGAACGTGACGTACATTTTTGAATGTACATGGTTTTTTACTCTTGTCAATGACATACATGGGGAGCTTGTCCAAGCCATCCATGTTCGCACAAACGAGCAGAGTTACGTGTGCTCTGTTTTCCGGGAGCATTTGCCAGAAGAGGCCAGTTTCATCGGCATTATTAATGTCCTCTGGTTGGTACTTCTCTAGTAGTCGTTGCAGATGCCTTTCTTTCCAATAGTTGAATAGGGCCCTGTCGACACTGCCGGATTCACCTTTCTCAACTCTGCTGATTCCCCATCGGGCCTTGAAACACTCAATCCAACTTGGGGTGAGATTGTCTGGTTCATCGTCGCCAAAATCAGCTGCGAATTTCCGTGCCTGAAGTAACGATTCAAATATCAGGCAAACTGGATTTCTGCCCAAACCATGTGATGAGGGCAGAATTCACGCGCTTTATACCGCCCTTCCTGGCATCAGATTTTCCACAGCTTCAATGATCTTTGTCCTTGTTCTTCAGGATGTTGAACAAGGTTCCTCAGGGAATGCCAAACTTCTGAGCCAGATCCACCTTTTGCATCCCAGGATTGTCTTCGCAAAACTTAACGATCTCGTACTTTTCTTTCTACGTTTTTGTCCCTAGTTCGCATTTCACTGAGCTTAATTTTGAGGCCATGATTTCTTTGTTTTACTGAATGAACAAGCATGTGTATGCTTATAATATACAAACTGTATATTGACTGCACGAAACAAGGGGATTTTAGTGTACTCATGCTGGCCGATTATCAACCACGGCCTGTATGTGCTGCTAATAAACAGACATCAGTCAAGCAGTGTGGGACTCATCATGAAACTGATACCGAAGCATGATTTTTTTAACCGACTAACACAAAAGGAATTTTTGTGGTTTTGTGGAAAAGGGACCAAGAAAAACATGCCGACATATACGAAATGACAACTTGTAAATACCGTCTTAGAAATGATATTTTCAATTGAAATGCATTAGAGATGATCGGGACTTTTGTGAAACAGTCGACTTGGACGGTATGACAGGTTACACGATGTCGACTTAGTCAGTGTTTACTGTACATGTATATTCCCTATACACTGTGCGCTGTTAGCCACACGTTACAGGCAAATATTGCACATCTACGTACACGTATGGTAGCTAACGCACAGTATGCGAAAGGGATTTTCAAGTTCACAAATATTGTGGGTTTTCGTCGTCGGCGCTTCATCTGTGTGAAGGACACCACTTATGCACTTCATGCAGTTGACTTCAATGTTTTAGCTATCATCTAATTAACAATTTACGCTTAAATCTGTTACGGTTGATTTTTTACTGGGTTTTGAGGAATAAAAGAAATTTTTATCATAACTTCCAATCTGATGACGACATTGGCCCCAAATTTCACACGTGTTAATTGGGTGAAGATCATTAGCTACAACAATTTTCAGGCGATTCAGGCAAACTTTGCCACAGACATCTATTCAAACTTCATTTTTTACAATATTTAAACTGATGCTAGAGGACACTCAACAATGAGTAGATGATTTGAATATAAACTATACCCCAACAGACTAACACCGTTGAAAACAGCTTGATGCCTACCTACTGTACATGTAACACCACTTTTAAGCAATAAGCCCACTTCTGGTTTCGACTGGAAGGGTCACGTGATTTGACCAACATGAGATGAATTGAAAACTGAATTTTACTCTGGCACTTGAGGCCACAGTTGATTTTAGATGGACTCTAGAACATCAACATAATGTCAAAATTTAATAATAAATCACTTAGTGATGTCATCACAATGTAATTATTTTAGTATTACAGGTATCTTTGTTTTCAGGTCTTTCCTTTGTTTAACTTTGAGGATAACTGAAGATCGCTAAGTTACCAAAATTGGGCCTTGAAAATGTATACAAAGTAAATGGGCTGAAATAAATATTAAAATTTCAATAAAAAATCACTTCATGATGTCATCATGAGGTCATAGTTCTATGCACATCTTTGAAGTAAGGTCCTTCATTAATGTATACAGTATGATGAAGATCCCAAGTTGCAAAAGGACCAAAGTCGATGGTGGAAGAAATGTGCACAAAAAATGGGCTTTTGGTCAGAAGAGGAAGACGACAAAGAAGGAAGAAAAAATACAAGAACAAAAAGAATGACTTTTTTGCAAAATTGGGAGAATGCCCAAAAAAAGAACTAGAATGGTAAAGCCGCCATGGCTCGCTGCTTGTTATGAATTTGAATTTCTTTCTTGTAATAGCAGGAAAAAGGCATCCAAGTTAAATCAAACAAGTAAATACTAACAAAGCTTCATCGAATTTTTTTACAAGATTGGTTGACATACGACTGCAATATAGATGTACATGTACAAGCTATTTTATGGACCTTAGCAATACAATTCATTGTACTTTAGGAGAAAAAAACCTAGTCAGTGCTGCGGGCAGACTGTGTGTTGAAGGGCGCCTGTCATTTAATAGTAAATCAACAAAGTCCACCACCAAGGGAGATACAGGTACAAAGGCTTCACAGTTCTTTACAGGAAAGAGGAATGCTCATAGAAAATGGGTCCAGCTAGTACAGTCACACTAGACCTGGATGATTACATAAGCAGTGCATTTGTGAGTTTGACAGATGGTGCATAATTAAAATTCTTCTCAAGTACTGGGTTTATGTACAGTTCTGCACTTTGTATCCAACCCCTTCATCCTATCCATTTCCTAATCTGCCCTCTCCCCATCATCCTATCCATCTCCTACTCTGCCCCTCCCCATCACCCTATCTATCTCCTACTCCACCCTTGCCCATCACTCCCTTCACTTCTTACTCTGGCTGTCCTATTATCCCACTAATCCAGCCCAACTGTTACACCAACCTTATCCAGCATTTCATCTGCATTCTATAAACATGTACTTTGTCCCCATCCTCCTCCTCCAGATATCCCTCCCCCCAACAAACATACATGTACTAATCTGTCACTTAAAGTCCCTCCCCCATCCCTTACATTTTCCCCACATATTGTACATGTATGTACATTTGTATGTGTCAGAACACGGTCTATACATACATGTACATTACGGGAGTGCTCAGCACATATGTACTGTATGTACATGTATGTACTACAGGGCAAGTACACATTACAACTCAAAACTTTAACATTCAACGTTTATAATTTTTTTCATTAAATTCATAAGTTTCTAAGCATTAATGCCATATGAGACTATTTAAATACTGATGGAATTCCAAGAAGCAAACAAGCACTCAATGGCGCATTTTAACACCTATAGACCTGCAAGGAAAAACATTTGAGGGCGGATGGTCGGACGCCCCGATGGACGGATGGACGCCCGGCCCGACGGACAGAAGATGGAAATCGGTATTCCATAGGCTCGCACTTGCTTTGCAGCTCGCCAAAAATATAATCAATAAAAAGAATTTAATGTAAATTGAATTTCTTAACATTTATGACATATGAATGGAAAGAATAGTCCAAACTCAAAAAATAAAGGAGAGCAAGACTTGGAAATACAGAATGACATACCCTGTTGTCACACTGGATCCTGTTGCACCTACTGGTCTTACTGTGAGGTCTCCAACAGACAGTAGTTTAGTATCCTGGCTCGATGTCCCTTCAATATGACTTATAGGTGGTGGGGTACCAGCAGGCCCACTTACACTAACACGACGTTGCCTTTGATGAAATACACTGTACTGTCCAGTTTTTCGTTCCTGTTAACAGAAAAATGGATGTACGACAAGAGTCAAAATCATGCAGCTGCTAAACACAAAATGTTGCAAAGCACAGAAAAATACTGTTTTACCCTCCCACCAAAAAATCAATGCAACAAAAGTATGTATCAGTGGTTTTCAGCTGATTTGTCCATGTGCATATTTATGCCATACAACGATTTCAGCCGGTACCTCAACGGTCATTTTGTGTGGAACAGAGTTACTTCACAAAGAAAGGTACCATAACTTATTGCTCATATTTGGAAATGACACACCCTCATTTTGTCAAAATACTGACCAAAGTAAAAACCTGAGGAATGATAAATTTGATACCAAGAAATGACGGTAAACTTGCAAAACAACCATACAGTATACGTACATGTTATCTTTAAGGGATGGAGTCTCAACATGAATTAAACATCTTGTCAGCAAATTCTGAGTTTTTCATTTAATACAGAAACCTTTGAAGTATTCCTCTGTGGCCAAGGAATGATCACAATACTGTTACATGTACATGTAAGTCTTTATTTCGAAAATCTATCAATTCCTTTTAAAGAGTAACTGATTGGTAAGCATGCGATTTGTGACCTTATATAAGACGTGGCTAACCTGAGGATTAGTATCTTCCATTCTGTCATGAAAAGCAAATATTGTCGATTGATTCTCTGCAGCATGACATTCTTCATTCCTCTGACTGACTGTTCCTTTAGCCTCCTTGCAGGTTTCCATAGCATGACTCTGGTCAGTGGTACGGAATTTTTGAAGCGATGCATGACCAGTATCTTTTGAAGTCTTGGGTGACCGTGGGCTGGCTTTACATTCCATTTGTACTTCTGCTTCCTGTAACTGTTGTTTCTCACTCTCATTCATTTTAGCATCTGCTTTAAAAAGGTTTTCAGAACAGCTTCTTAGTTTTAGGTCTCTACTATGACTAACATCTTGGCTATCAGTTCTACATCTGTTTGAATCAGCAGATCTTGATGGTGTTGGACTAAACCCATCATCCCTGCAACCAACATATTTCTTAGGAATCTTGTTAAACTCTGAATCACTAGAGCTTGAGTCGCTGGCTGAAGATTCTTCTCTTGTCACCTTTCGATGGTTCTTGCTGTTCCTTTTACTGCGTAGCTTGCCTGACATATCAAGGTGATCTTTCTCCAGGGTTGGATCATCTGTCAGACTACCAGATGTTGAACTATATGGACTTCTTTTTCTTTTCTTAGAGTCAGTTTTGTTATTGTCAGCAGACTGCATCTCAACACAAACCTTGCCTTCGGTAACTTCACAGTGATCCTCTGAATCAGATGCTACATTTTTTTCATCTGCTTTAGAGTTTTTAGGTGATATCTGTAGGCATGATTGCACACTACTCGATATTGCACTGATGCCTGCTGTGAATTCTGTTGGAAGTGTTTCACAATCTTCACATTGCAATTTCTCACTTTCACTCACATTAATGTCTTTGCTTTGTTCCTGTGATGACCTATCCCGATCGCTTCTCTGATTTGTGTCAAGGGACAATGTGTCAAGAGTGGATAGAGGCTTTATTGAGGGGATGTCATCTAGTGTATGGTTTGTGTTACTTGTTGATGCCTCATCAGCGGTAGAGGTTTGTTTCTTTGCTTTGATTTGAGATGTCATTGCATCTTTCAGTCGTCGCTGAATTGCAGCACTTGCTGCATGTTCAGTTGAAGTTCTCTGCAATGAGCTGAAGTGGGAAGTCTGCAAAGCAAAGGTCAAATTAATATTTCTAAAATCAAACGCTTTCAATTTCTATAGTATACAAAACAACTGTCACCAATGTGAAATTAATAAAAAAAAAAGCTGAATAAGCTTCAAGGGATGAACAGACTCTTTTTCCTTTACTACTTAAAAGAACCCCCCCAAAAAACCCTAATTTTGTCAAGTGCTCATTTTCAATGCCATAAGTTCCTACACACTGTATATCACTGAAACACAATGCTTGGATGCACATGTATCTCCATCTTCTGGTTGGTGGATTGTTAATCACATGCCAAAAATTATTTTACCAATGCACAGGATGCAGCCACATTGACAAAACTAGAAGGCCTATCCCTTGGTGCCCACAAAGCAGCACATTTTAATCCCCATATTGGTGCAGCTCCTATTCTGGGACACTAACACTTCTCTTCTTGTGATACTGATTAGTTGCCCCCCAGGGCAATGAAGATACTAGAAAGTAAATGTACATGTACAGTAAGTGGTGTTCAGTGGTTTTTCAAATTTCCTCACACTGCTTTGGTCAATTAACCACTACCTGCTGGGGACTCCGAAATTGGAGCCGTACGGTTTATATGCGTGGCCGGGTCTCCGAACTCAGACAAAGGAAACAGGGCCCTGTAACAAAAGACCGTACTCCGAAAAAAAACCGTGCTGCTGGGCATTACCGGCATTATTCATTCTCAAAAGTGGGGATAATCCAGGGTTATTTTGAAACCGTACACCGGGGTTTGGGGCATTGAGAGCGAGCCGATTACCACCGGGGACAAAGGCGCTCCACCACCGCAGCGGTGAGCCACACAGTACCGCTGCATGCTAATCTGGCCCCTATTGAAAAGAGGTCAGCAGTGCACTGAGCCAGGTTCGTGAACAAAAGACAGTTATACAACACCACACAATCTGGGCTCTGTTTACAAGGCTGCTGGCGTGGCTGAAATACTCGGGCGTCAATGAAGGTCCCCTGTCAACTTAGAGTAGTGCCTAAAAGATTACTTGGTGCGGCTATAAATGACCGTTAAATGAAATGATGAATTTTTGAAGGATTTTGAAAACGGAAAAATTGATAGTCATGGCGGCCCAGCATCATCAACATTGAAGAATGCCCCGGCATGAAGTGGTTAACATGAATTTCCAAGTACATGCATTACTCAGTCAGGGATCACATTTTCAAACTGTACGGAGGTCTTTGATGTTGAGCTCACTCATTCCCCCCCCCCCCAACTTTGGAAATCACAGTCCTGCTACCAAACCTACACCTCCCTCCTACCAGGTAGTTTGTGTACACTGTGTGTGGCCTTCAAGCCAAATCTTCTAGGTACACTGTACATGTAAGTTCAGTATGGAAGGGGGGGGCTTATGCAAAGGCTAGATAATGTGGATCTGTCTGTGAACAACTTTAAGTCAAGTGCCTGTTTAAAGCGCTTTGATGATGCAATTTTTTATTACGGCCGTTACGTGTCCTTTTTCAACTTGTGCATGTACCAGTAGGTATTACAACTTGAATTCTGTGTGGTTTCTGTGGTTCTGATTGGTGGTGGTAAGAGGAATGGTTGGGGGAATAGGGAAATTGGGGGAAGGAAGGGAGGTAGATTTTGACATGTATTATTATTAGCATATTAGTGTTGAACAATGTCAATTTCCAGAGTGCATCAGTTTTCTTGCATATGTCCAGTGAACCTCCATTTATCAATTTAGACTATGAGAGAAAGGGTTGTGTCTGTCGAACAGAGTTTTTTATGTGCAGTAAGTATACGCTAGAAATCTAGCTCCAGTTCCCTCAAGTGTAAAGCTCATAAGCTTAGTGTCTCGAAGGTTTGATGGATTACAACACCTCCAGATTTTATCACCACTCTGACATTGTCTACAAACAACTGGAATCCTCTACACACTTTTTGAAAAAAAAAAAAATGAAGATCTTGACATCAGCAATATTATGTTGATATTGGTGATTTTTTTTGTCAACCCTAGTTTTTCATAAAGAATCAATGATACTTTGTTTTGTTTTCCCAAATACTTTACCGATTTCCATCAGCAGAGTAAAACTAACCTCATTTTGCTCCAATATGTAAGGTGTAGAACCCTAGGATTGAATCTGAATTACGGCTCACAAGTGTTCCGAAAATACTAGACACCACGCACTTAAACGAGCCAAATGTGAATAGACAGTGCACGATTAAAACAGAAATAAAATTGCACCAATGCCCTCATTTACACATCCATGGTCCTACAACTGTGTAGAACCAGTGTTTTTTTTTTCAGAACAATATGCAAACACCTTGACCCCAGTGCTTTAGATCTTATGTGATACAGTGTCTTCCAGTGGCATACGTACACAACCTCTACTTCCATTTTGGCATCTGGTACAGATATTCAAACAATGGATATTTATTTTGCTAGAAAACCAATAAACTGAAAACAATAAATTGAAAATTCAACCTTATAAAAAGACTAGCATGTACCTTATGGTTGAATTAAGAATTGAAAAGGTCATTTATTGTGACAATCATATTATTCGATACCTGCCAACTTTGATAGATAAAAAATTCCAACCAAACATTTCTGTGGCATGTCATATTAAAAGACAATTTCCAAATGGTTCGTGGTGCTGATGCTGTGGTTATTTAATGGTGACCGATTTTCAAGGAAATTCCTTCCCTACATTAAGTGTGGGTCGGGTTAACTAGAGAATACCTACCCAAACAGTCACTACAGTACATTGCATTTGAAAGTTAACACTGTGAAAAGGAATGGGAAAAAATGCAAAAGGAATTCACATTCATTTTCGCATTTTGACCACAACTTTCCCCCTGCGAAGTCGCAGCGAATCGGATGCAAAAGGGGCTAACGATGTGCAAAAACAGTGCAAAAATCATGCAAAAACGGTGCGACTTTTTTGCGAACACAGCATGAAACATTTGCGAAAACATTGAGAAAAAAACAGTGTGCGAAAACAGTGTGAAAATTTTGCAGAGGCAGTGCGAAAGAATCCAAAAATTATGCGGAAACTTGCAAAAATGAGAATCATGGTGCAGTGAAATACTCCACACTGGCCCCACGCGCACAACTATTATGCAGTGAAGTGTCCATTACGCAGGCTGTGCTGCGCTTGGAGCCGGTTGGGGCCAACTGCCCTGTTGTAGTTTAGCAGCGATCTCCTCGGCCGAGCCGTCTGGTCAATGCAGCCCAATGGCGAGCACGTGCTCACCATGGCAGGCTGTGCCTGCCTGGCGCAGTTGTTTTGTTGGATTACCATAAATAAACACTCGTCAACATCAGAGAATAATTTTAAAATGATGTCTGGATTTTTAGTAATTAAACGGGAGTCCCCACGTCATGAAGTCATGAAGCACATGAAATGTGTGTATTAAAACAACATTAACTTACTCTGCTGTGGCGACATGGGTTATTTGCCCACTTTTTATTTTATTTATTCTCGTGGTGTAGTTTGGCCAACAAAATAATCAACACTGATACTACATGTTGTATTTTGTTACTGAAAGGTTTCTTTCTACCGACACCTGACCGATAAATAAAATCAACTGCTTAAATTGTAAATGTATCTTCATGTATCAAATCTCGTCTTTTCGCTGCCAATTGTGTTCGGTGGGACACATCGGGTCTGTTTTCACTTGGGTTTCTTGATAACATGTAACTTTCTGTGGTCACGTGGTTATTGGAAAAAGTCAGCGATTGGACTATCCATGAATGGGTGGGTGTAGATGCAGTTTGTGTGCCGTGATGCAGCACGCGTGAGGTGGCGGTTTTTGGAGAGCTTAAGTTGGTGATGTTTTTGATCAACGTTACGAAAACGCTGAAATAACCGGATACAAGACATTTATTCCGAAATTACGGTACCTACATCTGCCAATACATGTAAACGTAATTCACATACATGACGACATGTGGATACATGTACACTTACATGTACATATACGTATCTGTACATGTGCACATATGTTGAGCGTCTATTCAACTCGGTTCTACGCTAGGCTGCGCAGTTATAACACTAAATTATGTACATACCCAGTGGTATGTCTGCGTCACGATGATAAATTTATCGCGACAGAACTGAAAAAGATAGGAAGACTGCCTGGAAAATGTTATTTGGGCGGGCCTACCGATGGTAGCCAGAGTAGCTCCAGAAGGCTGAGAAGGAGACGCGAGATTGGGTCTGCATCCGATCACCCGGGACAACAATCTGGGAACTTGGCCCAGAAAGTGCTACTGTGTGGATTACATCTGGATGCCCACATGCCGGAGGCTAGCTTAGTCGTATTTGCATGTAACAGCAGCCAGGAAAAATGGGGTAGTGGCTCATGTTTATTGAGGAGGGCACCCGATGGACTCTCACAATACATGTATAATCAAAGACAGACAGGAAAAGCATTTATAATATTTATAATTTATAATACAAGGTCATATTTATGGCAACGAATTTCTTTTCTTTCCTTTCTTTTAAATTCATTTATTTTCCATAACTGATAACATAAGGAATTTGTAACGTTTCAAGGACCCTGTTATAACAGTGTTCCACTCTGTACAACAGAGTAGTTGTCTTTGAGACGTTCTGCTTGAAGGCCCTAGATAAAGGGAAGAAGACAAGGAGATGTTGTCCAGGGTCGCTCCAGCCTTACAAGTGGGAGCGGTCCGCTAAGGCTAAGAGCCTACTTCATGAATGGGAGCCTCGTAGCAAGAGTATCTCAAGACGTGGGGCAGCCGGTTGACTGGCACGGGCGTGGTCAGTGAAGATGAAGGATCCAAAATCTGGAATATTTCATGGGCGGTGAGGACACCGATAAAATCGGTGTCATCTTCAACCAAAGAGATGGTGACTTTGCTTCGACTGAAGTAAGGCCGTGTTATAGTCAAGAGTCGAGGGAACCCATAGATTAACGGGTAGTTGAGCGGAGGACTGTCAGGCTGGAGCGGACTCGGACGCGTGCCAGGTTCTGGCTACAGACTAGAATATCTCCAAGCATGAAAATCAACCAGGAGTTTTGGAAAAAATTGGCCCGGAAGATTCCAGTCATGGTATGTCGTTTAAACAAGTCGTGACTGATGTCTTCCTCTAGCCAAACAGCTAACGACAAGCCGAGCACTTGAGTCTTGTCCCGCTGAAGAAGACAGAGGCAGCAATTGGACGGAGTGAGGTCGCTGACGGGATCAACTTCGTTCTTTTCGGAGGACAATGCTGGTTGCCCGGTTAAGGACAGCCCCATGGGGAGGGGACTGCCTCCGAGGGAGTATGCCCGGCTGGTGCGATTCTGGTATGGTACCTTGCCTGATGTAAACATGGCTCACAGCTGGAAAGAGCGGAAAGGCCTGGTCCGCCAGAAACAAGTCTGGGGCAGTGGAGGCTGATGGCAATCTAACGGCAAAACAGTGAGTGATGAAGTCAGAACTTCAATGATGAAATAGAAGGCCGACATTCAAGCCGTAGAGGTATGTTTGTGGTGGTCGAGGAAGTTGATGAAGACATGAAGCACCTGCCTTTTCAGGTGGCGGGCGACCCAACGGCAAAGATAGCAGATGGGGTTGCGGGAGGTGAAATGCCTTGGGTGCATTCCCGGTTGAGGTCAACAGGAGCTACAGAATTGCAGACAGAAGGACCAGGAGAAATGAGATCCAATGAACTAGTGATGATAATTAAAAGCCTGAGCCATGGTGTACTTGAAGCACCCAGTGACGGACGGGCCAGCAGCAGAGGTGGCAGCCAGGGCCACCTGAGCAGTCCCAGTCGAGGTCAATGGGGGCTGCAGAATTCTGAGTAAAGGGACCAGGAGAAATGAGGTCCAATAACCCGGTGATATCCTGTTGAAAGCTGGAGCCGTGGATGGTCGGCTTGAAAACCCAGAGGCGTAAAAACCATGTTAAGCTCCGCGGGACCCGAAAGAAGGGTTAGCTATGACACCTAAGGTGGAACGGGCCACGGCACTTGTGGGGAGCCCGGCCCATGACTTCGGTATATCGGCGAAAGGGGGTACGCCCGGGGAGCCGCCGGAGAAGTAGTGTTCTAGGTTGATGTTGAAGGTGGGTGGTACTCTTCAGTGACACTGGAGAACGCTGCCTGATATGCTGCGTGGATTCCTCTGGGCCATGTTGGGCAAAAGGCGTGGCGTACCTCACAATGATTGCAGGATGGGCCCCAGAGACGTCTGATGGGGTACTCTAGATCTCTAGGAGTCCCAGCTGGCTCGCCAGCCTAGCAATTGACCAAGGAGACAGGGTCCTTACCAGACCCTGGCAGTGTCCCTGCTCGGGTCTTCCGCAGTCGACCACGGAGCTTCCCTGTCAGCTCTGTGGGGCCAAACAAACCAGGGGCCTGGCCAGATCCTGGCTGGAACCCCCTGGATGATGGCAAGGCCTTTTCCTCGTCCTGGTAGCAGGAGAAGACAGGGCAGTATGACAGATCCTGACAGTGACCCCCTGAATTCAACCAGCTAAGGCCTATAATTCACTGGTAGGGTAGACACAGCGTAGCTGGAATAAGCCTTGTAGTACCAACGGTAAACACCTGCAGGGTGCACATACAAGAAAACCAGCACCCACACTCGGGATATAGACAGTCCATTGTTCAGCATAATTGGGCATTTGTTTCGTCCCAAAAGGAGTGTTTTCTGTAGCGCTTGGTATATATTTTCCAGGCCACTTCCTGGCCTTTCAGTTGCGTTACACCATGTTTTCAAGTGAAGAGGAAACTTTGACGGTGTAGTGGTTCAGATTTCACGTTGGAATCTGAACATAGTTCAGAAATTGAAACCAGTGACAGTGATTTTAATGGGCAACCACCGTTAGTGGGGCCTGCCAAGAAGAAGGTCAAGACTTCTTCGTCCATTCATTGGACACGGCTTTCAAGGCACAGCGGGTGTTCAAGTGCAAGAACTGGATGAGAACAGCATTCCTGTTGAAATCTTCGAGCAGTTCTTCACCCCAGAGCTGACATTGCACATTGCCAATGAGACTAACTGCTATGCCACTGAACACCCAAAAGTCAAACAGCAAGTCCAAGTCACATGAGAAGCTGGTTTGACACAACACCAGTCGAGATGTCAGTGTTCCTTTCCATGATCATCGTCATGGGACTGATAAAGTCATGAGACTGACATAAAGTCCTAGTGGACCAGAGACTCAATTTCTTGAGTTTTTCCCTAAAACCAAGCCCTGCCACAGATTTGTTGACCTGCTGACCCATCTGCATTTCGTTGATAACAGCCATGCAGATACAACCGATCAACTCTTCAAGCTCAGCCCGGTGGTAGACGAACTGACCAAGAAGTTCAAGTCAATCTGCATTCCGTCTAGCAACATTACTACCAACGAGTCCCTTTGGAAATTCAAAGGGAGACTGAAGTTCAAGCAGTACAAACCCAAGAAGCGTGTCAGATTTGGCATCAAGGTGTATCGAGTCTGCCAGAGCACGGGGGTTGCCGCTGGATACACCTGATTTACACCAGTCAAGACCAGACTTTAGACTGGCAAGTACGGAAGTTGTACTTGACTTGAACACATACATTGTATCTTCTTGGTAAAGGGTACACCATTTTCCTGGAGAACTGGTTTAACAGCCCCAAACTGAACCTGAAACTACAAGACCAGAAGACGAATGTCGGCAGGACGGTGAGAAAAAATCGTCAAGACATGCCCAAGGACTTGTGCTCCTTGAAACTCGAGAGAGGTGATGTTGTTCACCGCTCCTGCAACCAAGGCTTGCTCGCCTTGGTCTGGTGAGACAAAAAAGATGTTGGTATGCTGTCCACGATGCATACAGCCAATATGGCCGACACCGCAAAGTGGAACTGCGACGGCATCGCTTTGGAAAACCCAGGTGTGTACTTGACTACAATGAGGGGATGAAGGGTGTGGACATTGCAGACCAGCTGGCATCGTCACACTGTTCAGTAAGAAAATCTATCAAATGGTATAAGAAAGTGATTTTTTTTTTGCTTGATGTTACTCTTGTAAACTCTTATCTTGTGTATAAGGAAATTGGTGGCACTGACAGTTTTTGACATTTAATACACATGTTGGTGAGTGAAATTTTAGAGTTGCGTGCACCAAAATTGCCAGTGTATCAATCTAGAGGTAGACATCATGTAACACAACTACTCTTCTTTTTCTTTCCTTTTTTTGGCTAAGTTTTTTACTGAGAAAGTCATTCTTTTTTTCTAAAAATATTCACAGTGGGAATTATTGTAAATAAATGTATGACAAGAGAAGTGAAAAAAAAAACTAGAGGGACGTGGTTACGAACAACCACAGAGCTGTTTCGGAATGTTTTTTTTTATCTTTATCTTTTTAGAAAAACAGATCAACTCGTTGAAACTATCTGTAAGGGAAAATGTGTTTGAAATTCTCACAGCAATCCCCAGGGGAAGCACTGGTAAAATCATCAAAAGTGTGAAGTGAAAAAATGTGAACAAAACCTATAAATCAAACTGCTACTTTAATCTCATGTCATGTCACTCCTGATGACGTCACCATGACAATTTTATTTTGACAGCCCCACGAGTTGATGGACTACCTAGGCTCCCAATGCAAAAATACTATAATATGATTTTTATTTCGTTCTCATAGTAATCCTCAGCCGAAGTTCAGGACTACTCTCTTTAAGATTGATAATATTGTAAAGCAGAAAAATGTGTACAAAACCTACGGGAAAAATGTAGCTTTAAATTCATGTCACGTGACCCCTGCTAAAGTAATTTTGATGATTCTTTTTTGGGGCCTCTCTCCATTAGGGACTTCAAGTGTACATTGAAGGAAATCATTCAGATTTACCAAAGTGAGGAGGACAGGCTGTTGAAAAATGTGTACAAAACCTATGGGGGAAGATGAAATAGCCAAAAATCAATTTTAAAATAAGTGATGACGTCATCATAACGTCATATATTTAGCAAAATTCTTTTATTAGGGTCTTTGTTGTCTGTAACTTTGAAGTTGATAAAACCTCTAAAACTAACCCAAATGCTGGCTTGAAAATGTGAACAAAGTCAATGGGCTGACATAAATATTGAAAAATCAAGAGCAAATCACATGATGACGTCCTCATGACGTCATTTACTTACAATAATTCTTGTATCAGGGTCTTTGTTGGCTGTCATTTTGATAGCGATCAAACATTGCAAAGGTTCCAAAATTGTGCCTTGAAAACATGTACAAAATCACTGGGCTGAAATAAATATTGAAAATTCAACACTAAATCACATGATGAAGTCATCATGATGTCATTTATTTACAATAATTCTTGCATGAGGGTCACTGTTGGCTGTCACTTTCAAAGCGATCAGACATCGGGAATGTTTCAAAATAGTAGCTTGAAATTGTGTCCAAAGTCATTGGACCTAAAACTCCTATGCAAAAAGCTGCTCTTTAGTGATGTCATGTGATTTGCATTTAAACTGAAAGAAAATTCTCTATTATTATTTGATATTCAGACTCTTGGGTATACATGTACATGTACTTGAACGAAGTACATATGATTTTTCTTTCGTTCATATAGTAAATCTCAGCCGAAGTTCAGGACTACTATCATTAAGATCGATAATATTGCATAGCAGAAAATCGTGTACAAACCCTACGGCAAAAAATCGAAGCTGAGGTACAGTGCTAACGTTGTTGTCCAACAATGCTATCTATGGTTCAATATAGGGCAGTGTGTTGAAAATTGAAACTCCAGGTAGGTGTAACCGTAATTCTGCAATAGCGTCCTCATAGTCTGATATAGGACAGTCCAAAAACTGCGTACAATCCATGTACAAAGTCTACGGGAAAATTAATTATTTAAAAATCAATAATAAATAAACTAATTAAGTTATCATTGTGAATTTCTTCTAGGACTGTCCTTGGGCGATTGTTCAAAGGTCTGTCAAGTTTGAAGTCGATCAGATTTAGCAAACTGGCAAAGTCGACTGCCAGAAGAAATTGAGCTGAAAAAGAACTAAAAAAAAAAAGAAAGAAAATAAGAAAAGCAATACTGTTTCCGCAGTACTGTTTCAGGGTTATGGGCATGGTGACATGCAAGGTTCTTGTGATTAGCAAGGAGAGTTGTTTCTGTTCCCTGACGGGACAGAATTCTTGTTGCCTCCTGATATTAGTTTAAAGGATCTTAGAGTTATGGATGCACTGGTGGCAGCCAAATTGATACGGAAGCATCAGAGGCCAGTTTGATCTCAGTTACTCTGATTTGATCCCGCATGAGATTCACCTCACAGATGATAGGCCAATTAACTTACCTTATCATCGGATAATACCTAGTCAGATGTCAGAGGTTAAGACATTATTGCAGGATCTCCTTGACTGCAACAAAATTAGGAAATCTGCAAGCCCGTATGCTAGCCCTGTAGTACTAATTAGGAAAAAAGATGGGCGGTTACAACTCTGTGTCGACTACAGGTGTCTTAATGCTAAAAAACATAGAGACACCTTTCTGTTACCTAGGATTGATGAGACCCTAGAGTCACCGGGAGGGGCAAAGCTAGTCTCTTCCCTTGATGTAGCGCATGGCTACTTCCAAGTAGCCATGCCACCTGATTCCGTAGCAAAGACAGCCTTTAGGGTGCCCTGGGGCTTGTACAAGTTCCTTCATCTTCCCCAGGGGCTCTACAACAGTCCGAGTACTTTCCAACGGATCCTGAAACTGATTTTTGGGGACATGAACCTTTTAGAGTGTGTATTGTAGTTGGACAACTTGCTTGTCTTCTCTGATACTTTTGAGGAACATTTGAAGAGGTTGGACAAGGTGTTCAGCAGGCTTGAGGCCCATGGCCTCAAGCTGAAGGGCACTAAGTGTCACCTGTTCCATACATCTGTGACACATCTTGGTCACATTGTAAGTGACCAAGGTATTGCTGTAGATCCAAGTAAGATTGAGAGAGTATGGGACTGGCCGACTCCAACCAACCTTGATCAGCTCCGCTCGTTTCTGGGACTGGCATCCTATTACAGGCGCTATGTAAAAGGCTTTGCGAACATTGCAGCGCCCCTTCATACACTAACCCATAAGACCAAACAAAAGTAGGGAACTCTAAGGGAGCCCCTGTTTGGGTGGAGGAAGCTGGTAAAGCTTTTCAGACCTTGAAAAGTGCACTTTGCAATGCGTCGGTTCTGGCTTATCCTTGGTTTGATGGAGACTTTGTGCTTGAAGTTGACGCATCTCTCAAGGGACTCGGGGCGTGCTTGTCCCAACGCGATGATTCCGGTTTTCTTCAACCTATGGCGTATGCCAGCAGAGGGCTGAGAGGGTCAGAAAGAAACTATTCTGACCTTTCTAGAATTAGAGTTGCTTGCCCTTAAGTGGGCTGTGTCGGAAAAATTCAGGGAGTACCTCTGGGGTAGGCATACTCTGGTCTTGACCGATAACAGTCTCGTTGCCCACTTACAGACAGCCAAACTTGGTGCAACTGAGCAGCGTTGGGCAGCCCAGCTGGCACCTTTTGACCGGGAGATTAGGTACCGATCCTGTCGGAGCAATAAATGCGCCGATGCACTCAGTCGGAATCCGCCTGGCAGGGGTGACACCGGACCATAACAAAAAATCCACAAACTTCGCTTGGTATTATTTGTACATGTACACATGTACACGTTACGTACATGTATGCATGTATGTACATGTACCGGTAACGTACAGACATGTACATGTACGCCTACATGTACTCGTATGTGCGTAAATATGGTAGGCCTAAATGGCACGCAGGTTTTCTTATGTTTGCTGCATTAATGCATGCACGTATGCACATTGTATATACAATGTACACAACATATACATGTACATTTCATGTACAAGTATCCTAATCGTAAGTTACATGAACGCATGATATTAAATACGTACATATACATGTACAAAGTTACTAAGGAGTTCCATGTTTTTTGCCCTAAGTTAAAGTTTAAGTGTGTAGCCCAGAAATGAAAAGACTGAATTTGCATCATAATCACCAGCTTCACAATAGTCCCCATTTTGAAAAAAGGCAACTAGAATGTGGAAGCTTGAGTACACCACCGAACAATCAGCCTTTTTCACCATGTAATTCAAAGCGAGCAGAGCACGCTGGGCCACAAACTGAGAATTTGCGGTTTGGCAGGTGGCCTTCGTGGCCAAGCGAGGCTGGAATTCTTGGAGTCGGCTTTCGGAAATAAATGCCCGCCGAGAAGGGGTTAAAGATCTGCAAGGATTTGACATTTGGACAGATTGTGGTATAGATGTATAGGGCTCTTAAGTGTGCAGTTTGGATGCCAAGTGATTGGACATCTGATGACATCATAATGACATGGTGTGAATCATATGTTTATAATATTTCTGTTTGTAATTACCGGCAATGTTGAAGAATGTTGTCAATGGGGTGGGGTTTATTGAGAATATTATTTATGGGGTTTTCTTCTTGCTTGTAAAACTATGTCCTTTCATCATCTTTTTATATAGGTTTTTTGAGGCTTGTGAGCTACAGTGTTTTATGGTTTTTGTGAGGAATGCTGCGTTTTATTAGTAGTAATAAATTATTTTTATGATAATGGAAGTTGAGAAGATACAGTAGGGTGTTTTATAAGTGTGAATTTGTAATGTTATGCGACTTGGCCTTTTGATGTTGCAACAATAAGACAATGTTAATTTCGTCTATAACACCTTTTTTGTCATTTTGCACAAGTTTCGATTTTAATGAGGTATGAGGCTCTTAACTTGGTGTAACTTCGATGGACACTGAATGTCGCTAAGTGACTACAATAAGGGCCTAAATCTTTGTACAAAGTCTACATGTATGTTAAAAATAAAATATACAAAATTCAATTCAAAATCATGTGATGACGTCATGACAATGTTCCTCGTTAGATACAATTTATGCTCTAGGCTCGTAACTTGGTGTACAACTTTGGACATAGAACATTGCTAGGTGACAAAATCGAGGCTCAAAAATCATGTACAAAACAGATGGGAAAATAAGGGCCTAAATCTGTGTACAAAGTCAATGGGGAAAATTAAATATTCAAAATTCAATTTAAAATCATGTGATGACATCATCACGACGTCATTCATTTGATCAATTATTCACTACAAGGTCTTGATTTACTGTAACTGTGATGGACAATGAACATCACTAAGTGACCAACATAAGAGCCTAAATCTGCATTCAAAGTCTATGGGAAAAATTAAATATTCAAAAATTCAATTAAAAATCACGTGATGACGTCATGATGACATCATGCTTCTAGGACCATCTTTGGATGATGGTTAGAAGATCTGCCAAGTTTGAAGTCAATCGAAAATTGCAAAAGGGTAGAAGTCCTGCTCAGAACGAAAACCCATGTTATGGAATGGGATTTGACGTGGAAGAAGAAATTAAAAAAAAGAAAAAAAATTAACTAAAACAATAGCTGGTTTGGATGGTGCCCGAAACAGCTAAAAAAACTTTGAAGAGAGCAATAACTGCTTCGGCAGTACACCGAAGCAGCTCAAAATAATCAGAAAAGAAAGAGCTGTTCCGGCGGTTGCTGAAACAGCTTATGACAAATCGTCAAGAGAAGAAGAAAACTGAGAAATTGTCTTGTGTTTTTCTTGTGTCTATTTATTTTGTAATTATGGGGAAGATTATTTGGGAAATCTTCATGGGATGGTTCCTAGTTTAGTTAAAAAGGGGCTGTTTTATATATATCATTACATTCAGAAGAGGGATTCGAACATAACTTGCCAAAAAAAAAAACTTAGAAGTTTAGACCTTGTGAACTTAGTGAGCGCTGCATGCTCCGCTGTGGCCAAGCGTCATTGGGTAGTTAGTGTTGTTGCATGGGTAAGGCAAGAGCTGGGTGCCCGGTTATTATGTTAGATGGGATCCAAATACCCCAACATGAATCATGGCCACACAGAGCCAGGCTTTGTGCAGTAAGTGACCAAGCAAACTTGGCAGATAAGACCTGGTGAGTGGTGACCTTGCTACATGTCTGCGGTTGCCGTTAGCAAAATTGGGAAATTAAACCTGCCCAGCAGGCAAGATGTGGTAAAACCAGTCCCACTGTGAAGGGGTTGAACAAAAAAACAAATAAAACATACTCAGACCATATTTCACCTCAATACAGTACACGTTCGGCACAATCAGTCAATTACAATGATCACTGAATTGCATCATGCTATCAGTTATCTCATTTGACATCTCCATCTCAATTCCTTGTTCTGAATCAATCTTCTACAACTACAAAGTACAAAGAAAAAGAGATCAGCTGATGACACAATCATTAAAATGCTTTGCAATAAGATCTACGCATTGAACAAAGATCAAGTGATTGTGCAGATCGACAGACTGTGTTCAACATAATGTTATTTGTTTTTTATCAAACATTACAAAGCTTGTACTGTGGTCAACACTGTACGGATTTGTTGGCGTAGAATAGCAGCTGTAGTCTTCTTAAACAAATCGTATTCCATAGGGAACATTTTGTTCACTCCTTTTGCCGATGCCTCAGCAATTGGCAGCCCGATATCTTCTTGCTCAGCCATTCAGATATATGTCAAATTTGAATACGATCTCTGGATCATCGCTAGTTCCGGGCGATGAAACTGCGGCACAATCGGCAACATTGCTATGATCAGAATCAAGAACATGGCCACTATCAGCTGTGTCATTGTTGCCTCTGTTACTTTGAGAATCCTCGAGGTCACCACGCATGTGCAACTTCACCATAATCATCATAATCATATTCATCCTCACGGTACCAACCAGTGTATGCAGCTCGTGTATCATATTGCGCCCAAGAAAAATAGTCCTTGTCACAGTAGGACCAATCCCACCGAAATCTGTGCTCATGCAGTGCAGCTTTGGCAGCCTTCAGCTTATCAACTTCATCAGTTAATTTCAGCACATCAGACGTTAGCAGGTTGATGTTTTTGTTTAGTTTATTAACTACTACCCTTCAGTTGACTTTGTCTGGATTTTTATTGCAATAACTTTATGTGCAGGAGCACTGGTTTCTTTTTCACCGTATAAGCTAACATTCACTTGGGAATTTTCATCATCTTTCCCCTTCTTTTTCGGGTCACCATCGGCACCCGGATTATCTTTGTCATTTTCGCCACTCTTGACCATCTGGCTCAGAAAAGGCAAAGTAAAAAACCTGAAAAAATGGCCCAATGTCAAAATTTTTGACTGGACTCGAAAACGTTAGTCTAGTACCACCACAATCTGGTCTGCGATTGCACTATCCTCTCCAATGGAATTCTGTTATCACAACTTCAGAGAGCAGTGTAGAATTGATGAATGGCCTTTACTGTGTTTCAGACAAGTGAGGTGAGAGAGATGTTTTCTGCCCAGAAGGCTCCTTTGTGGGGGTGTTCCTTCTATTCCCGCTTATTTTTTCTTATCAAGAAAAAATGTTGAAGCATGAACTGTAGATAGGAGTGACAACTAGAAATGCAACTTGCAAACAGTCACATTCATAGGCTTGCCAACAAAGGAAGGAAGGAAAGGGGTTCTCAGACATGGATCCTAGGTCTTTTTCAAATGAATATGCTTTTCCTTATCTACATGTAGTTAGCAACCTTGCACAACTTTGTCAGTTTGATTGCAATCAAAATGAGTTGTGGAAAAAGGCCTATGCACTGACCACGTCACACTTTGTTAACGTGAACTTTTCTATGATGCCAGTGGGGCCCAAGTCCACCGAGTGCCATAGGCAAGCATATGTGTACATGCAAACAAAGTTTTGCATGATCAGTACGGAGGTCTAATGTAACCCCTCCGTCATCAGTACGGAGGTCTAATGTAACCCCTCCGTCATCAGTACGGAGGTCTAATGTAACCCCTCCGTCATCAGTACGGAGGTCTAATGTAACCCCTCTGTCATCAGTACGGAGGTCTAATGTAACCCCTCTGTCATCAGTACGGAGGTCTAATGTAACCCCTCCGTCAGCCTTCACATTTAATTAACTAGTGCACATTCCCATTTATGAATGGGAATGATTATGTGCTTGGTCAGTCTTTAAACTGGAATATCCATGATTCTGTTTTTGTTTAGTGTTTTGTGTCTGTTGACTTCTCCATGTACATTTCAAAGTATGAGGACCTTCTTTCTAATTCCTGAATGCACGGTAAGTAGGAAAAAAGGATTTTTTTCAAGCCCCTTTTTCACCAATTTGCAGAAACAAAAGGTCACACTCTTCACAAAACCGGTTTGGCGTGACATCATCTTTAGGAGTCGATCTCACCCACCGGTCTTGTACCTTATGTCATAGATGTGCATGCGCTGATCTCTATAGTAGAGATCAGTGCGTGCGTGATGCATTATTAGTGCAGAGCGTGCATGCAATGCATGAGCAGAAAGACCACGCAGAAAGCATGGCCAATTCGGACGTTTCTTCAGATGGTTCCTGGGAAGATTTCAGCGTGGATTCTGAAGGTTTTACTTCAGACAGTGGTATATCATCCACAGACAGTTCCGAAAGCAATAATAGCAATGATATTGATATTGTTCGAGTTGCAGAACCCTACAAATTCGAGCAGCTGGCCGATCAACACGATACGGACACAGTCGGTCGTGGTGATGAAGACTATACTGACGCCGATTTTCACCGTCTTCATAATACAAACTGGTAATTTACTTGGTCGTATTCTGTCATGTCTTTGCCTCTTTTTGATGCTTGTTTGTGATGAGGATTGATTTTGGATGTACTGTTGACATTCTGTTGGCTGCTCTTTTTTTTAAGTAAATGGTGTGGCAACACTGTCTACTGTCATGAATGAACTAATATGACCCTTTGACCCATATACACAAGATTCATGGGACAACTGATAACATGGACAAGTTGAAGAAAAGTTGTTTACTTTTGAACACATTGTCATATTTTGTTCTTGGATCGGTAATGATATTTTCAGAATGTACGTGTATTTTTAATTACATGAATGATGAAATTTTAACGACATTGTTTTGTGTCTTAATCTTTAGGTGCAATTACTGCATCGCAATGCCAGATGTGAACAACTATAAATGTTGCAAAGAATTCCAGCAGTTTGAAGATGAACTCAAAGAGACAGATCTCACTTTATCTGGGGACTGCTTCACAACACATCCCTGGATTGAGGCAGTCTGTTTAAACCCAGCCACACTCCAAACAGCTTATCTCCAGTATAGACATCAATATGGTGCATGCGCAATGGAAGGGGACAGAACGAGGTAACATCCCTCTGCAGAGTGCAGGGATCTGATTGATAAAAAAATCTTGGAGTTCGGGCCAGAAATTAAATGTTAACTATTTACAGAAATTATAAGTTGTACCACTCCCTGTGACATTCCAATGGCACAGTCATGTAGACATATTGTACAGCACACGTACATGTTTAACAGGGACACGTTGAATCTTGCTTGTAAACCTGATGCATAGGCTTTGATATTTTCCACTTTAATATAGTACACATGTACATCATGATAAATTAATTTATATATTAAACCGATTTTCATATTGTCCTCGCCATGTAGGAAATTTCACCATGCTGCATACAGACAGGTCGTGAGATGGTGTTGGGGTCACCTTGGATGAGAGAATTGTGTATCACTGCCATCTTGTGTGATGAGAAAAAGTCGCGAGGTATATCCAGATACCGAGAAATTATCAAGGTTTCCAATATCCTCCACTTGATGTTTAATTTGCTCAGGCTGTATACATTTAACCCAACTCATCTTATATTTAACCTAACTCATCTGCAGTTTTTCCAACTTTTTGTCTGTGCCCTCAACAGATATGACTGGATTCAGTATGCTCACTTCAAAGTACATGTTAATGTGAAGTGCAAAAGGGATTGATAAATTTGGTATGTAGTTCAGGTGATCATTTCTTTTATACACTTTACTAGGGTATTACCCCCGTTTCACATTGGACTCTAAGTTATCCAAGTTTCGAACCATTTGCATGTACTGTAGATGGGTAAACTTTGAGCAAACCACTGAAATAATCTACTTAGATTCAAAGTTGTTATTGATGTGAAATTCCCACATTACTGGTTTATTTTTAGTTCATACAAATCATTGTTACTGACATTACTAAGTTAAGTTCTCCAACAAGTGAAGGATTGAGGAGGGTTAGGGTTAATGTTCAGTGCGATGTAATTTCATTCATGCATGTGAAATATTTTTCTTCTGTCTCTTGATGAAATCTCGATTTAAACATTATCCTGAAAGGATTTCAAATTTTGAGATAAAATAAAGATGTCAAGGGAACTGGACTGACTGAAGTACATACCTGTAACAATTATTCATAGGCCAACACATTTAATTACTTCTGTCTGCATTCAAACATGACGATTTGCCTCACCAAAATTTCAGAAATGTGAAAAAATGTTTTATTTTAATTCAACTTTTACCACTCATCCGAGAATGCCACGTGAAACATCAATCCAAGTCAGTGGCCTTATTGGGAACTTGCATTTCTCGAAAAAGGCAAAATACCCCTACATAGGTCAGTTTAGAGACACGGTTTTATACCATGGTTGCAAAAAGGGAGCATTTCTCAATGGCTTGTTAATCGCCTAAAACAATTACCACTGTGATCATAAATTCGTTACTATTTTCAAAACAATGTCAACTGGAAGTCATGTCTAGCTGGTTTGTGAAAAGCATAAAAACCCCAACTGGCAGGCCAAAAAAACATTCTTTCACTGGTACATTTATTTGCTTTCTGTGCAGTTGTAAGGGATTAAGTTCTCAATGATTATTCTAAGTGAGTGTTTTTTCTTTTCTTGGAAGGTTGTTCACTGTCACTGTGCATTGATCATTTATTCTCACTCTGGCTCTTCTCCTTGCTCTTCTCCTTGCTCTTCTCCCTGTTCTTCTTCCTGCTCTTGTCCTTGCTTCTCTTCTTGTTCTTCTCTGTGCTCTTGTTTTTGCTCCTCTTCTTGGTCTTCTTGTTTTTTTTTCAGCCTGTCTGGAACAATCAGGCTCTAACCTAAGATTATTTTGTAAATTAGTTAAATTTACAAATGGTTAGGGGGGCTGGAAAGGCTTTCTATAACATGTATTTC